>JAOEHQ010005147.1:0-17917 GCA_025447715.1 Asclepias incarnata
AAAAAGGGGGGGGGGGGGTTCAAAATCGAAAGGGGTTCAAAATAAAAAAAGTTAAAGAATTATAAAAAAAAATAAAAATTGGCAAGGCTATAATAGTCCTAAAATTATCCAATGCATTATGTCTATCTTTAAGTCTATTTTTTTTAATACATTTTTAGCCATTTTTTAGTCCTTTATTACCAATTACGTCGAATAGTTTTTGTCAACTCACTACATATTACCAATTGGAAGGTATATTCGGGCTAAGTGTTGAATTATTAGCAATTATGTGCCCAAAAATCGAATTACGACGAAGAAAATTTGAAATTTTGAATTTTTAGTGAATTTTTTGATATTTTTAGCCATTTTAAGTCCTTTATTAGCAATTACGTCGAATATTTTTTGTCGACTCACTACATATTACCAATTGGAAGGTAGCCAAGTGTTGATTATTAGCAATTATGTGCCAAAAAATCGAATTACGACAAAGAAAAAATTGAATTTTTTGAATTTTTAGTGAATTTTTTGACATTTTTAGCCATTTTTAAGTCTTTTATTAGCAATTATGTCGAATATTTTTTGTCAACTCACTACATATTACCAATTGGAAGGTATATTTGGGCCAAATGTTGAATCATTAGCAATTATGTGCCTAAAAATCGAATTACGACAAAGAAAAATTGGATTTTTTGATTTTTTAGTATTTTTTTGACATTTTTAGCCATGTTTAAGTCCTTTTTTTTTTAGCAATTTCGTCGAATATTTTTTTGTCAACTCACTACATATTACCAATTGGGAGGTATATTTGGGCCAAATGTTAAATCATTAGCAATTATGTGCCCAAAAATCGAATTACGACAAAAAAAACATATTTTTTGAAAAACCGGTTTTTGACCCGGTTCTCCAAACCCAGTTTATGACCTGACCCCAATCGAATTGGGTGGGTTGGGTATTTCAGGCCAAAAACCGGTTTGAAACCGGTTCGGGTTTTGGTCAAACCCGGTTTGCGTTGGCTTGGTCAAACCCGGTTTCGGGTCGGTCCGAACCCGATTTTTGCTCACGACTACCCTTGATTAGAGGTGTAAATACCGGTTAACCGGTTAGGTTATTTTTTTTAGAAACCGATTTCGGTTATTTTTTTTTAATAAAGAAACCGGTTACGGTTTACCGGTACTGGTTAATAACCGGTTTCTATGTTTTAAAACTGGAACCGATCTACCCGATTTCGGTTAATAATATCCGTTTAACCGATACCGGTTAACCTATTTCGGTTTTTTTTAACCCGCCACCAACACACCCCATTAAAAATTTAAAAATTCACCCATTGCCCACTCTTGCAAATGGCCAATAGTTACAAGAGATTACTATAAACCGAAAATATATGTTATCATGGAATGTTTAGTTATACTAGTTGCTATTGTAATTGTGTTTCTCAACCTTAAAATTGATGTTTTATTGATGCCTCAAGCGCAGGGCTGGCTTAAGTTTATTGGGGGCCTAGTTTATTAGCATAAAAATTAAAGTAAATACGGAAAGAAAAAAAAAGGTAGCTCAACTTATGTTGTTGAACTGCTAGTAAAAAAAAGGTACATATATTGATGCAAAAACCAATAAGGGTGTTATTGCAATGCAAATTGTATAATGGTACCTAGCCCAAAATCTAAACACTAAGCCTACTATACAAAAATTTGAGGCCCTAGATTTTTGGGGCCCCAAAACGATTGCTTAGCCCATATGTTATATTGAGCCGGCCTTGCTCAAGCGACATAAGAGAAGACATGTGCAGACAGAGTTAGAGACATACATCTTGGAATGCCTTGGAATGCATGCCACAGGCATCAGAGAAAGAACTGTTTGTGGTAGCAGCAGCAGCCTCTTGTATATATGAGTGTAATATGATTGAATGTATATATAAAGAAACCGGTTATTAATTTGGCAAATTAACCGGTTATTAGTTGCTTTGTGTTTTGCAAGTGATAACCGGTTATGGACCATCGGTTTCTAGTAATCAAAAACCGATTATTACTGTTCCGATTAGTAACCGGTTCGGGTTACCAGTTAGATTAACCGGTTTTTTCTAACACCTCTTCCCTTCGTATCTATATTTTAGAAGATTAGATACGTTAAGCCCGAGACTAAAACAAACATCCCGACATCCCGCTGGAAATGAATACTAAACAAAAACCAAAACATAACTTCATTATTAGATAATGAAAACCCCATTACAATCCCACCATCATCATCACAATTCCGCCATTAAAATACGTTCAAAACCATATTCAGTTCATCTCTTTCAATCCACGTTTGCCTCAATTCCCCTTCACATTCACACATTCCCATTAATCCTTCAAACCCCACCTCATTAATTCCACCCAATTCCCAAACCCCCCAAATTCCAGGATTCCCAAAATCATATTTTCAATTCAATCCAATTCGCCCCAAGTTTCAAACTTTCTTTCATTTAAATTATTAATCGAAATGACCCATGAAAATAATGGTCCAATTGCGCACATAAAGGTAGGATTTGATGATGATTCTAAGCCTGATTACGTCATCATTACGTCACCTGATGGAATTGGCGGTGGCGGTGGCGGTGGTTTGATTCCGGTGGATGGTTCTTCTGCTGCCGGTGAAATTATTAGTATATGGTGGTCGTTTTGGTGGTGGGGGAAGTTTGTTTTCTTGATTGTGTTTTTGGCGTTTTTAGGGTTTTGTTTCTTTGTTTGGATTGGACCCTATGTAATGGAAAAGGTTGTATATCTATATCTGTATATATCTATAGTTACATTTCAATTATATACAAAATCACAATATTGGCAGGACACTCTCTTAGATGGCTTATAAGCCAACTTTGGCGTCCACATATCCACACCTTGGGCAGGTCGTGTGGACCTGTTGGTGTCAATGTACTTTTTCCGAAAATCTTTATAAAGCTGAATACATACAATAGAGTTCGGGTTTTAGATGAATATATTTCCAAACACTTAACCCTTTTACAAAGGGTAAAATGGCCATTCACCTAATTACAAAATACATAGTTTGGAAACATGCAATTTATGTCGTTTGTAATTTGGTGGATGTCTGTTTTACCCTGTCTAGATGGGTTAGGTGTTTGAAAATGTAACAAAATAAACTCCTGAAATCTATTGTATGTATTCAGCTTAGAACGTGTCTAGATTGTGTATCAGTGTATGTAACTTTTAAATATTAATGTTGTATATATATATATATCTGGTGGTATTTTTGCTGATGTGTCATCTTATCCGGGTATTAGTCTCCAAAAGTATTACCGGATACATACAATGGCAATATATGAAAGTTGGATACACAATAAAAGCATTCTAAGTTGGATGCATATAACTGGTTTGAGAACAAAGTTGAATACATTTCCAAACACTTATCCCTTTCTAGAATGTACAATAATTAATATTGTTTTATATTTCTTTTTAGTGTACTTAAGGATGGAACGCGGAACTTGGTAAATAACTTGAAAGTTAAAAGACAAACTAAAATAGTAAGTTGGACGATTGTTTTGGGAGAGAAGGAGTAGTAATAAGAACGAAAGATTTTATGGGGTAGATTTGTTAAGAATTTGTTATGTTGTTTTACAGTTTATATGTATATCTATGAAAATTGTTAAATATTCAGTTTCAAGTATTGTGTGTGGAATATGTTTTTCAGGAGGTTATACCTATTTTAAATTGGGAGACTGAGACATTCAGCAAGCCGGTGTTAGCACTTATGATATTCGCTTCGGTTGCGTTATTCCCTACTATATTTCTACCATCGACCCCCTCAATGTGGGTTGCAGGAATGAGTTTTGGTTATGGTTTGGGATTTCTGTTGATAATGTGTGGTGTTAGTATTGGTGTATCACTTCCTTATTTCTTTGGTTCCCTATACTATCGCAAGATTCAAGTAAGTTTTCCCGTAGCGTTAAAATTAGTTTATCCATCTCCATGGATGACGATTTAAGGCGGGATTTTTTTTATTTTTATTTTGTTTATCATGCAGGGGTGGTTAGAAAGATATCCAAAGAAAGCATCAATTATAAGATTAGCGGGTGAAGGAGATTCATATGATCAGTTTAGAGCTGTCACGCTATTGAGGATCTCACCGTTTCCATATGCGGTGTACAATTACTGTGCGGTGGCGACTGATGTTAAGTTTGTGCCATACTTGTGTGGAACATTGGTCGGAATGGTGCCAGAAGTTCTTGTTGCAATTTACACGTAAGATTTCTTATTCTTTGTGTTCATGTGCTTGTTTACTTGAGTCCGGATATGCATGGCAGAGTGCATAATAATATGAGTAATATAATATCATTAATCTGATCAATCCTTGGAGATGGAAATGCATCTATATTGAACCTTCATATATCGTTTACCTTGTCTTTTTGTTGTTCATACTTCAAAATCCAAATGCATATTTGTATGGACTATAACTGGATTGTGTGATGAGGAGGCATCATGTGCCCTTAAAGCTTTATCTTTGGGACATTGGGGTTACTAGTATAAGGAATCAAATATTAGATGACCGAGGAGCATGTAGGTATTGTACCCATAACCCATGTGTTGAGTTAATCGGGCAACACTTGGTTCACTTCCAAAGATACCATAAGTTCACATTTAAAATATAAGTATCAAATTATTGTTGAAATATGAGTCCAGTTTTTTAATATAGCAGTTTATGGGGTTGTAGACCCTTGAGCATACTTTTAGCCACTGCTAAACCCTCAACTGGTATTTTTAACCCATTTTCACATAAACGGGGTTGAAATTTAAGTTCACTAATATGACATATAGACATAGAGGAAAATCTGGGTTGTAAGTCGCACCAAAGATGAGAAATGAAATCTTTTAGTATAAGAAGATTGGACTAGATGATTGGATAACCATCTTTGGATATTGTTTTATAAGAGATGTTCAACGAAATTAGTGGCGGGAGTTTGGGGAACTTGGTGACTCTTCCTTGACTCTGATTTAAAGGTTTTACTAAAAAGAGACTATTGAAAGTAAAATAAGCAGATAGAAAAACTTTTGTAAGCTGCTAAAGCTCTAGGTAAATGCGGCAATTTTGACCAATTACGTTAATGGCCGATTCAAATACTCTCAATTACTATTGAAATAAAATGAGTTTGTAATATTTGGCAAACTAGTTATCTTAACTAATATAAAAAGTGTGGATAAACAGCGTGTTTGGTATACTCGCACCAAAACCGCTCGTGACCTTTACTCAACTCACATGAACTGCCTATCTTGCCAACTCTAGCTCAAGGCATAATGGGTGTTCATATAGAGGCTTAGGGAGGTGGTTCTAACTGGAATATTTATGATATCGTTGAAGCAATGGATGCTTTTAGGTGGAAGAAAAGTAGTTTGGTTCTGATATCAATAATAGAAAGGATTCAGAAGTTTAGGCTTTTTCAAAGTACTTTGGCTATCAATAATAAAGGAGGTTTTGAATTTTAGTCTTTTCTTGGGGGGATTGATTATATGATCTATACAAAAAGAATTTATTAACAAGACCAGGCAGTGAACTAATAAAAAGAGGGGATAATTGCACACATTAGCATACACTTTGTCAACCTACATTTTAGACAATGTACTCTTTTCCCCACAATAGCAATTAGCAACTTCCTTTACTATCTGTCCATTTTGGGCAGATATACCTTCGTCATTTATGCTACTTAAGAACATATTTTAGTTTTCGTCTGTGGTTGATTATCAGTATATTAAATGTTTTATCGTATGAAATTCGTTGGTGAAACCACCTGTAATGGCTTTGCTACGGTCAAAATGGCCATGAATTCTGTCCCAAATTGGATGACTCAAAGTATGTTGCTATTCTATGGAAACGGAACATGGTGCCTAAAATGAGAGATGGTCCTATGTTATGTTGCTATTGTAGCATATAACCCTTGAAACAACAACAATACTCAATCATTAGTTGTAGACTGTCATACGGTCATACCTTTACCCGAGGGTAGAGAGATTGCTTCCAGAAAGATTTCTAGCAAAGCAAAGGTGTGTGTGTGGACATGTATATGTGTTTGTGTGTGTGTGTGTGGACATGTGTGTGTGTGAGTGTGTCTTGGTATGAGTGTATGAGTTTGAGTTTGAGTGTGTGAATATATCCAAATATAGGGTATATGTCAAAAAGCAAAAAACATACAAGCATGTAAAACCTTGCAATCTGAAGTTTTAGATTAAACTGGGACAAAATAGAGTATATGGACTGCAGCTTAAGTAATACTGGTTGAGTAGCGTACTGTTTGTGTAAGACCTTACACTAGTGTACTAATGTCCAGGCCCATCTTACAGGGATTTTCATGTCAACAGAACTTTTTCTTTTGACATTAGGCATCATACGAGACATCTTGTATACTGTTTTCTTTATACAACTAATGATAGTCTATTCTATGCTCTTTGCTTGTTTTTCAGTGGTATAATGATTCGAACCTTGGCAGATGCTTCAAAAGAACAGAGAACACTTGCACCGCTTCAGATCGTATTCACTGCTTGTGGGTTTGTTTTAACGATTGTTACCACCATAATAGTTACAGTTTATGCCAAAAAGCGGCTCAGTGAGTTGCAGGATCATGAAGAGCAGATGCTATTGTTAGAGTAACATGACGGTTTGATTCCATGAAACTTTGAGACAGTAGAGGTCTTTTTTAACCCTTTTTTCTGCTTCTCAAGCCATGTTGGTGCAGAAAGGTGAAACCATGGCAAACACACACAACTACTAACCAAAACAAAGTTTGTACAACAGAAATTGGCAATCTCTGTTTTTGTTTTACTTCTTGTAAACGTTCTTCCCTTGTATATAATAGGCTTTCAATGCTTCAAATGGCTTGACACCTTCTCTTTTTGCTGTTGATTCATTTTGTTTTTTTTTGCTTATCGTGAAGGTTTAATCCCAGTTGAAAATTCGCTTTGAGAAAAATACCACTTGCAGTAAATTTGAATACTACAAATTAGCTTTGGTAAAATGAATAATCTCTTGGAAAGGTCTGTAGAGTGTGTCAAAATGACTTGAGTCATATCAACATGACTCGGGAACTAATACAAAAATATTATTACCTTTATTAATATAAATCTATGTGAACAGTGATTCAAATAGATATGAATATATACCTAATTAGCGGAAAATAAAAAAAGTTATTGTTGGAAGAGCTGGTTTGCGTTCCCTTTTTTTTAAGGGAGGCCCGAGTTCGAGCCTTCCAGTTGATAGGTGTTCTTTTTTGGGGGGAGATAGATTTCAGTTATGGGAATTTGTCTCTTTAATATTGTTTCAATTTCAACCGACTGGATGTTTCCTCTATCGCCTTTTTCCATATTTGCTTTATCTATTTTACGGGGTTATTTTGCTGGTAGGTTCTATTTTCATCAATGTTTTGGCTGTAAGTTATTATACTGTGTTTCAAATCTAGAATCTACTCTTAATATTTCATGTATAATTGTATTAGTGTTTCATTCAGTTACGGTTTCGTGCCCTAGGTTGGCTGTTACTGTCACACGTTTTTTATTTACATCCGTTGATTATGTTAGGATTTTGGACAGCTTATTTCTTTGCTAATGCAATTTATGCTATTGTTATTCTATCTCTTGACTTTATTGTTATGCTATTTGTTGAGTTTTTGTGTTCATAGAGGTAACAAAGATTGTGTGGAAAAGGATAGTGTTGGGGGTTGTATTTGTTACCTTAGTCCTCTGTTTGCTGTTATTGGAAAAGGATAGTGGAAAAGATTGTATTTGTTACCTTAGTCCTCTATTTATTGTTTAACTTTCTTCCTGAGTTCGGCCTGCATTTTCAGCTGCTTTCGCTTGCAATAAGTTAATGTGATGAATTCCTCTGTTTTGCCTCTTTTAATAAGATGGATGACTTATGAATATCTATATATATTATACACACTGATGTATATATCTATATATTGTACGTATCGATGTATAATGCAGCTGATACATTTCTGATATGACTTCTTGTGCCTTCTTTTCTGGATATAGGATGCAGTCTGTACAAGAGTGTAATAAAAAACGTTTACGTGGATCGTTAGATGAGGGAATTAGCTCCCATCTTGACATGTTGGTGGTTTTTAACCATAGGCATTTTGCCAGGAAGTTGGTGGGCTCATCATGAAATGGGTTGAGGTGGCTGGTGGTTTCGGGATCCCGTGGAAAAAATAACAACTCTCGTGAAAATAGTTACTGAAAACAACTAACCACCTTTAACTGAATGCAGGACGGCCACAACTACAATCAACCAGTAACACATTCGTATTCCTTAATCCACAAATTCCAGAAAGTGAATCTCTGCTGAACAGGTCTCATCTCCCACTTACGTTAGTTACTCTACACGTGTAGATATGTTGACCGTTATGTGTATCACTATATTAGGTTGCTTTTCAGTTGTCATAAAAGTGGGTTGGATAATGGGTCAGTAGAGGTTTGGTGTACCTCCACATCTGGGAAACCCATTAGCTAACCCATAGTTTGCCACAGGCCACAGCCAATGTGGCTGCTGGTATTCCTTCGTGATTAAATTTCCAGTAATGTCAATGAAATAATAGAGCAACAACATGATTAGTTAAAAAAAGGCTTGTAGGTCATAAATTAAAAGAAAAGAAGCCAGCGCTTAATGTTCAGTACTGTTTCTGGACACAAGAACTGAATGCATTGTTAATAGAGTGACTTTTAGGTTTTGGGCTCCTGCTTTCTGTTAGCACTGATTGCAGTGTATTACATGGTATATATATAACGCCAAGATCAATTTCAAACTGTTTATTTTGAGTTTGTTTAGATGTGGATTGTACCCAAAGAGAGTAGCAGACCCATTAACTATTGGAAATTACGAACATTCATAGCAAAATGATTCAGTTGTCATAAAAGTGTGCTCGGTAATGAGTCGGTAGAGGTTAGGCGTTGGGCTTTACTGGTCGAGTACCTCCTTAGGATAGGCAGATTGGATTGATAACACACAGGTCATAAATAGTTACACCAGTTTATCATCTTATATTAACCCTTATTATTATTATTTCATTAAAGAATGCAATTAAATTATTCTAGCAGATTAACTAAATCAAAAATAGTGGTGAATGAAAACCGGTGGCTTACATGAAACCGTCGTCAATCCATTTTATTTTCTTGACTTATTCATTTGTCGGGTTTTTTTTGGTAGACCAGACTTGTTATTTGGCTGCATTACATGGTATATATGTATCTCAGTTAGACCTTACATAATGGGTGGGTTGTAGGTTAATAGCTCGCAACACGTTCAGGGTCCAAAAAATCAATTATTAAAAAACTATTTCTTCTACCTTATAGTGAGGTGCTATATATGTATCTGGTGCTTTCAATTACTTTTCTTATTGTCTTTGATTACTGATATACGAAAAAACCCAGAAAGAAAATGAATAAGAGAAAGAAACCCAAATAACTGCTATAGCTATATTCTTGAATAGTTTTACCTCCTTTATATTCCATATTCGCGTAGGTCTGTATACTATAAAGGTTTAAGAATAACAAAATCTTTATTTAAGCAGACAATTCATTAACTAGGTAGCTCGACCATTCTTTAAAAGAATATGGTCGATCTTAGTCTTTCATATTCTAAGGCTTTGTAAAATAAATAATTAAAGTCCATATTCTAAGGCTTTGTAAAATAAGCACACTATATGTAGTTAGTTAGTATGATATATGACCATATAATTGAATCTTGATTTCCAATTTTCTTAACTAATATGATTCGATTGTTGTTTTAAATGAGTACTGACCGCTAATAAGTGTTCCAATTTTCTGAGCTTTTGGTTTGACTCAATAAACTGGCCGGGTAAGGCCACTAACACTTTTTTCTCCATATTTTTATCGGTTAAATGTAAACTTTGGGCAATTCCAAAACCTGTCACCTGATCGCCCTGTTATCACTGGAGTAGACAAAAATATTTTACCGACTCCCAATTCTACCTTTAAAGGGCTTCGTTTCGGCCTATGGAATCTCATCTTTGCTGTCACTGGGAGTTGGTTTGGTTAACATTCTAATTCGTAGCACCTTTCACCATCTGCACGATTTAGTTTGTCCAATAATTGTTTATACATTTTAGAGATAACGTTTGTTACTCGAATTCTATCTTGCAGCAACCTTATTTTGCATTCTTATTTGGTCTCTTCATATTTTTTTACTATTATTTGCAGATAACTTTTTGACTTTGTTTGGTATATTGCCACCAGAAAAATAACAATTGCATACTAACCAGACTTGTCATTTGACTGTCACATTCCTAATATCATTTCTGAAAACAGGTTACAAGATGCCGACTTTGGAGCCATCAACGAATAGACGCAAACAACTACAATATCCGACATCATTGAAAAACCACCATCAGAAAAAGTCCATGCTCAACTGTATAAATATGTCATGGCAAAACTTACTTATTTTGTAACTGCCAAAATAGAATGCCACTTAGGAACAGATCGCCATTAACCAATGTCTCAACATATGTCAACTGCTAAACTGATGTAACAAAAATTCTCTTTTGAATCAGGTAGTCTATGTATGTTCAACCAGTTAGTGAAATGTGACGTGCAGAAAAGAAACATTTAGTGTGATTTATAATGTGATTTATAGTGTCTTCTAAGTTCTAAACAATTTTGTCTGTTTTAACTAGTTTTACAGTTGTAACTTGTTAATCTATTAACAGCAGGGTAAGTCGGTGTGCTATCGTGCATAGTAGTAGCATATGTAAGAAGGTTTGAGGGTTCGAATTTCTTTTACCTCTTAACGTTAGTAATTTACCCATTAAGGTTGACACTGTATATATATAATTTTGGAATTTGGGGTTCTGTCACTTCTGTGCCCGCATATGTCATCATTCTTCGATCGATTTCAATCAGAAATTTCAATTTCATGTTATCAATATTTTGTTAATAAAATTAGTTTTAAACATATCTGGTTTTTCTCTTATATCTTTTGAAAATATAAATATAACGATGCGACGTGCTTGTTATTACCTACATTTCGATTTAAATTTTTTTCAAAACTAAGTCGGATCATTTTGGTATATGATTATTGATACAAATAGGGAGATTTAACAAAAGAGTTATGCTTATATATATATATATATATATATATATACATGTGGGTTCCTGTGCGAAATGTGTTAAAATGTTAAGTGTGCGAAGTGTGTTAAAATGCACTAATATACAACTTAAATATTACTAACATGCAATGTCGGTTGGAAAAAATACCTCTTTTTTTCTATTGACACTTCATGTTAGTGTTAACTAAGATGCATGTTAATAGTATCCAAAGTCTCCAAGTAGGCCCTCTTGGCCACCCACGACCTTGGCTTTTTATATCTTAGTAACTAAGATGTATGTTAGTGTAACTACTGACATGCATCTTAGTTACCATTAACATGCATCTTAACTTCACCCCTGTCATCCATGGTAGAGCCATGGCACTAAGGGCGGCGCCCGTACCGTATCAAACCATTACACTATCTTTTGGATCGTCGCCCATCAAATCCAGACCATTCCCAGATGCGCCCGGCTTCCAACCCCTTTATAAATGCCTTGAGGTCTACGACCGATAAGGGCGAAGCCCCCCTGAACAGCATAGCCGTTCGATTAAGGGTTACGCCTGTACCGTATCACAGTTTCCGGCAATGGTGGTGGTGGGAGGCGCTGGGGAAGAAGGCTTCACACCATAACCTTCACCTATATATATATATATATATATTTTTTTTTTTTTTCTCTTTTTAGAACGACAGACGATTGTATTCCTACTCCAAAATTACACGAATGCCTGAGATGAAATCCAGGACTCTTGAATATTTTTAATAATCAAATATTTTGTAGTAACATTAAAACAGTGACCTAACTATTATGTGTTCATATTATCTTTTTTAATAATGCTTGCTGACCTGCGTGATAGGCTTTCATTTTTGTTGTTATACGTTTAATTGTTTAATGTTACTACGTTTTCATTTGTGGTTTTTTTTTCCGTTATGAGTTTTCGTTTTCAACTTTTCTTTACTACAATTATATTTATATATTAGTTTTATTTGATTACATGTTATGTTAGTATAAAACTTATAATAAGCTATTAAATCATTGTTATTCAAGTGTCATTATTTGCGTCAATATAGTTATTGTGTAACGTGTTCTCACGTTATCATTTTACATATTATCACACACAATAAATGTTATGTCTCTCGCGCGGGGCAACGCCCGTATGTACGTGCCCCGGGTGACAAAACTAGTTAGATATAATTTAGCTCCACAAAGATTGTACACCTAGCTTGTATTAATTCATGGTTAGGTTAATACAAATGTTTGTCAAGAAAATAAAATGAAGTTAAAAACGAATTCATATTTAGTATATCAACCGTACGTCTCCAAAACGATACAGCGTTTCAAAAACATACACTTCAAGTAATAAAAATAACCAATGTCGGAAAATAGAAATAGTATTAAACAAAAAGCAAAGCAAGACCGCTGAAGAATGCAATTACGAAGGCATAGATTGTTGGTGTTGCAAGTGTGCTGGAGGCAGATTGACTTGGAGCTGGAGCCATTGTTTGTGGTGCAACGGTGATGGCAAGCTTCATGCCTCTCAACTCACAATGCTTTGCGACACCACAAATGTACCATTTCCTTCCTGGTGTTAGAAGGGGGATGACATCTCGTCCACTTGTCAAGGTTCCATTGTTAGATGTAGCGGTACATTGTTGGAAGCCAGTGCCGTTAACTTTCACCACATTGTGGGTACCCGACGCATAATTGAACACTACATCAAGAAAATAACAAAAAAATATAATACTTTCTGTATGTATAATATGTAGGAAATGCATGAAAATGATATCAGAAACGCTAAATTGATTATATTTACGGGAATATAACGTACCAAGTGTATCTCCAACGGCGAAAACTTTATCCTTTGTCCAGCTTTGATAATCAAAGTCAAGACTCCATCCACTTGCATCACCAACAATGTACTCAGTGGCAGAAACTGAAGTCGCAAGAACAACGAGTGTTGCGACGAAGAGGATGTTCGAATGTGATAAGGCCATTTTTGAGGTTTCTAATTGATGTATTCTTATTTGAATACTAAAAAATGGGTTCTAGTTTTGCTTTGTTCGTTGAGAAGATGATATACAAGATACAAGATCGTTTGGCTATATATACACTTTTGGAGTCATTATTGAAATGCAAAGTTGTGAACCGGAAATGGACGGCAATATAACGGGCATAGTAGATTTGGGACTAACTACAATACTACATGTGTTCTCTTCCCACACTAGATATAAAAAAAGTTGTTCTTTTATGAGCCGATGGTATCTTACGGTTTGGAATTCTTTATACACAAGAATTATGCAAAACACTTTTTGAAGCATAAAACCACCATCAAGATGGTATAGTAGTCTGATTGTGTTGATATCCACACAAAAGGTCTCATGTTCGAATCTTTAGATAACCAGAGAAAATATATGGAAATGATACGAGATGTTATGGTTATGCCATATACACTTGAGTTAAAGACTTAGCCTCTGTAAGTAATCTGAATATATAAAACTTTATCGGTTTATCCAACTTGTCTTAGCTTTTAATGATTTAACCATCTCTTTAATGCAAGGACAAAATAGTCAAAATAACTATTTTTATGGTGTATGGGTGATGTACAAATCACTTTCCTCTTTCACTATGTGTACGAATTTATATTTATGTATTATATGTATTTTTAAGCGACATATATAATAATAAGGAAAGTGATAAGCTTACCGTCAAATTTGATAAATCTACCACAGTTATCCATTTATAATTATACAATGTGCTATAAAACTTGTATATTATGGTAAATGTATCCATTTGAATGATAAGTTTATCACTTTCTTAATAACCATATGATAGACTAATATTATATCCTCAATTAGAGAATATTATTTATGGTTGAAGACGTTTGTTGTTGTAGATTAGTAAGGGGGTGTTTTGGAATTGCGTTTTGATTGAATTATCTGATTATTGCGCGCGTTTGCATAATGTAAATAATCAGAAAAATGTTTGGATATAAAAGTGATTATTTGTGTTTAATTAGAAAGAAAAGACATGATATATACCGAGCTTACAAAACCCAAATGGCCAGAGAAAAGTGATGACTTGAACAAAGAGAGAAACGAACTTGTGTTACATTTCATCTGCTTCCTTTTGAAAAGGAGACTACAATATTTAAAGGCTAAAATCCAAACTGCACGTACATGGGAACTAACTGCTATCACTAAACAACAGGAAACTAAACTGAACGTGGGGTAGGAGGCATCCCCCTCTACACCTTTTATTCCAGAGTCTAGACACTCAAAAGAAAAAGCACAAATAAACTAATATTAAAATAACACCCACTTATGTGACAACCCATGCAATGTATACTCGTATCAGGGCAGTTTTGAAAAAGCAAAATCTAGTTTCAAAACGCATTTCCAAACAATCTCTAATACTGTATTATTGAAACGATAACGGTGTTATGATTCAGTTCGGCAATTCCATATTACCATCTCAACTTCTATAGCATCGTTTAACTTCAAAATCTATAAAAATAATATTGAACTTACAATGCTAATGTTTAGTGATTGAAGGTCTTGCTAGCACATAAACATATAATATGAGGACTTAAATAAATATACTATACTAATTTACGTTTTGGCCCCTTCAAAAAATAGGAAACGACACTTCTTGCAGCCAACATTACATTGTGTACTAGCCGATTAATGGATGATTCTGGAACTTGTGTTTGATTTCCAGTTTTTTTATTCGATCTACTATCTGAAACATAAATAAGAACTTTTATTTTCAATTTGATTCACTTCATACTGATCGTTTGGTTCAAAGATTTTAAAGGAATGAAATTTAGAATTTCCTATATGTTAACCTAGCTAATATGACAAGAAAAAAATTCAAATTTCATTCCACCAAATTCTAATAAATTTCGTGAACCAAATAGACCCTTAGTTTTGAATATATATATATGAGATGAATCATACGTACACACAAACTTCCATGGATTTTTCGACATTTAAACGAAGTTATATACACCTCTTGTCAAAATATTAAGTCACATATGAATAAGAGTGTAAGAAGGGTGGAATTTAACCCATGTTAATTATGAAGAAGGAATTCAAATTTAGTAAATACTATAACATCTTCAAACCAGTACAATATCAAAAGTTACAATTATATTATTTAAACAAATAGACATACCAAATAATCAAATAACCAATGTTGAAAATAAGAAACAAAATACGTTCTAAACCAAGAGCAATAAAATACTGCCGATTAATGTAGCTCCAAACCCATAAATTGTTGGCAATGCCAATAATGCACTTGATACAGATGGACTTGGAGCCGGAGCCATTGTTTGTGGTAGAACGGTGATGACAAGCTTCATGTTCCTCAACTCGCAGTGCTTTGCAACACCACAAATGTACCATTTCCTTCCCGGCGTTAGAAGGGGGATGATATCGCGTCCACTTGTCAAAGTTCCATTGGAAGATGACGCGTCACATTGCTGGAAACCGGTGCCATTAACTTTCATCACATTGTGGGTGCCAGACGCATAATTGAATACTAAAATATAAAGGAGGTTAAAAGAATAAGTTTCAATTCAGGTAAGCTTTAAAAACTGGAATTTAGAAATATAATGTGTATCAAAAGAACAATATTCATTCATATCTAGCTAACTATACTTATGTGAAAATAGCTTACCAAGTTTATCTCCAACCATGAAAACTTTATCCTTGGCCCAAGTTTGATAATCATAATCTAGAGTCCACCCACTTGCATCACCTACAATGTATTCAGTTGCCGAAACTGAAGTTGCTAGAACAACAAGCGTTGCGATGAAGATGATTCTTGAATGAGAGGAGGCCGCCATTTTCGAAATATTTTTGAGCTTCTAATGATTAACGTACGTTTGTGTTAGTACTAGAAAATGCTTTGACAGTTGAGATAGAAGATGACATGATTGTATGCCTATTTATATAGTTTTGGAGTGAATGTAGAAATGCAAATTAAAGTAGGGAACCGGCTGTGGACGGTAATACTTGTTTATTCTTTTGTAGCATATATAATGTGCATTAATTCTGCCTGATAAATATATTGGAGTACGACTAATTTGTAAATACGAAATAAAGGATGATTGCCACAATGCCACAAAGGTGCCGACTTGTAATTCGGCTGACGAATCTTGATTTGTACAAAGACAAAGATTTACTATTCTTGTGACGGATGAGGATCCTTACAAGTAACTTGACCTATCAAGTTGATGTTGTAAGATAATGAAAACTAATAAAATAAAAAATCAGATCCACAATAAAAATTCCACATATTTTTACACTCATAATAATCATAACTTGATAAATCAAGTTGTTTATTAACCTGAGAGGATCACTTTTCATTATTTATTTGTTAGCAGTAATTACGTACAATATTTAGCAATTTACTAGAAAAAGCTACCATGTATTTGAACAAGTCACAGTAGTGTCCAACGCACATTTGTCACTCTCAATTTCATTGCATCCATCGAATTAGTCGCTTAACTTGTTTTTTGTTCCATCTGTCTGTTACGAGTATTATAATACAATAGTAAATTGTTAAAAATAAAAAAAAATTAATAACTTAAAAAATTAAATTTATCACTTTTTCTTTAAAAAAATTAAAAGTTTCATTAAATATGATTTAGCTAGACTACATCACAACAAACCTAGTCCAATTATTAAATGAGAGATCTATTTACAAATTAAGCACTTTGGAAGGTGATTCATAAACCATAATATTTATCCATACATCATTAGAACATATAATTTGACTTTTTTTTAATCCTAGAGTCCATCAGTGGCGAATCTAGAAATAATGCGAAGGTGGATCCTTAAGTTACTTGTGGCGACAAAAGCAAATGAATTCAACGGAAATTTTCTTCATCTCTAATATTTTTCCTTACACTTTCTTCATCTTATTTAATTTGTCCAAGATAGGTCTTGATATGATTTTGAGGTAGGTCCTAACAAAAATTATTACATTCTTTCTATACAAGATGAATATTAAACTAACTTTGTAGACATTTGCCCTTATTTTGATAAGGGATATTAAATATGGATTTGATAAAAGTATATAATAAAATCTATTATTATTGTGTATTATAAACTTTGTATTATTTACTATAATTTGTATTATTTACTATGATAATGACACAATGTGGTAGATTAATCAAAAGATATTGTACATATGGGATCCAAGGGCGGTTCTAACATATTACAAGGTTGGTCCTAGGACCTATATGTCTTAAAAATTTTAATTGTATAAGGATTTCATAAAAAGTCCATAAAAAGTTTTGAACAGGATGAAATCCTTAATCTCGTTTGCCTTTTTTCCAAAAACCAATCCCAACAATATTCATCTTGTATTTAAATATCACCTTATAAAATAAGTCTAGATTCAAACCCGTGAAGTATTTCCATAAAAGTCTCTCATAATAACCCCACATGGTGAAAAATGGATGTGAGCATAGTTGTTAGATTCTTACGAGTCACGAGTCGACTTTTACGAGTCGAATCGAATTACACCAAAAATGAGGCGACTTTTTAAGTGATCGACTTTTATTTGCTCCTGAATCTTACGAGTCGGGGTGTGGCTTGGTCTGAGTCAAGGCGAGTCGCAAACTCGTTCGAGTCAAGAGAATAACAATGAATCAATTATTATTATAGTTTTATATTTATGATGCCTATATATTATATATTATAGTTATGGTTACATCATTTTATATATTATATATGTGAATAGTATATCTGAATAAATTTGTTCACATATGAACAAATCAAGTTATACGTAATTTTACATGTTTTTAATATTTTTATTTGTTCTCATATGAACCTTTATTATGTTTTCACACG
>JAOEHQ010005158.1:0-17916 GCA_025447715.1 Asclepias incarnata
TTACCGATTTGCTCCCAATCTGTATAGTTTTAACTAAACCGACAGTCGAAACAAGGTAAAGATTCCAAATTTGCTACTTTTTTACATATAATCATTTTAAAAGCGAGTTAAGATGACATTATATGGTTACTATAATAGTGTTCGTGGGATACGATTCATTGATACTTTTAGGTAGTTTAAAATTTCAAATTTAAATATAAAAAATTTAACAAAAAAAGAATAAATGCTGGCAGCGGCGGCTAAGGGTCAGAGTGCCGGCTGGATGGCGGCACTGGTGTAAGGGAGAGATCACTTTTCTATCGGGTTAAAAATAGGGTGATGCGTCACTTTTTATTTTTTTATCGGATTGGTGTTACTTAATCTTAAAAATGGGAGAGAGGATTTTTCTTTATATAGTACTTAAATATAGGAAGTACATATATAGACATTAAATTGTAACCAATCAATATTGAAGTGGAGTTTTTAGCCCGCCCCATTTTCGTTGAGTATAGGCTGCTTCTTGCTGTTTAAAACGGTAAATAAATATTTATTTTAAATAGGTGAATTCTGTGTAAGTGGTTTATCTTATTAGTTTGAGGTTTTTCTGCTTATTTTGGAAAATATGTAAGTAAATCAAACACATTAGAACCGAACATTCTAGTTCTTGTGGTTCCGAACATTTGAGGATAAGGGAAACCATCAAATATTCATCCAAAGCATAATCAAACAACTTTAATATCAAATGGAATTTTGAATTAGGCTAATTTCATAATTTTTTTGTTTTGGAAATTTTGTTGCTTTATTTGGCCATCACGGCTCATGTACTGACTGGTCTTTTATGTGGTAATGTTGTGAAGCAAGCAGAAAATTGATATTTTGAAATGAACAAGGGAGGGGCAGGTGGAGGCACAAGCGGGGCCGGTGGTCCTACAGCGGGGGCTGCTGCAGCAGCTGCTCAAAAGCAGAAATCATTGCTGCAGAGAGTTGACAATGACATTGGAAGCATCGTTGACAATTTCAACAGTGTTGTTAATGTTGCCCGGGTATGTCCTTAATATTTGCATGCACTTAACATGTATAAATTTCATCATTTCTGGCTATATTTAACCGAATGTCTCTCCATTCACATAATCTTGTATTCTTGTATGAGCCAATATCAAAATCGTTGGTTTTTTTTTTTGCCATCCATCGGAACATATAAAGGCTAACTAATTTAGGTGTGTAGTTCTATGAATGATTAGCAGGAGTCTTTTGGTTAATCGTAGTAAGCAAGTTACATAGGTACACTGTCATTCTACTACTGAACTTCCTAAAATCTCTGCTTACAGATAAAAGTATGCGAGTTAATGTACATTCTTACTCTCTATGATCCTGGCCACTCCCTTTAACACATAAATAATTGTACGTTTTGGTCTACTCATTTCAAAATTTTCCTACAAAAGTCAACTTTGTTTTTTGTTGGTCCACAAATTTTACTTCTAAAACATTAATACCAGCTTAAGCTACAGGTTCGTATGGTGAATGTTAGTGGAAGGTGAAGAATTGGATCTTGGAGCTTACGACATTGGTAGTTGGTAGTAAAGTGAAGATGGCCATGAACATGGGGATTTCGTATATACCTTAATTGAAGTATAGACTACAGTCTTTGTGAAAGGTCATTAGGTACTTTTAATTTGATCTTAAACAAAAAAAAGAAGATAAAAGTGGGTGTTGTATTTTGGCTGTGAATCTCAAACAAGCAAACCAGTCTTGTGGTTATTAATGATTTTATACGTAAAGTTGAAGGTATTTTCGGCGAGTCTCAGCAATTTTCTAATGGAAGGTAAGTTTGAGACAAGTGGTAATCTTTGTTAGATTCATCTTTCTGGTTTTCAGCTTTTCAACTTGTTTAGCTTTGTTCCTGTGCTTTAATTATTATAGCTTTTAGATTCATCTTTTTTACTTGTTTTATGGTTTTCGTTCTTGTCTTGGAGGAATCACTCCTTGTAAATCATTTACGAAGTGAATTATTTGCTAATTAAACGGCTACTGCCATCTTATTTCCAAATATGTCTGTCGTTTATAAATTGACCATGAGATTCATCATCTGAATGCATGTTTAAAACCAACTGATATTCTTGGTGCATTTACATCATGTAGGTTAATGATCCTCCTGTCAGAAACTCACAGGAAGCTTTCATGATGGAGGTGCGGGCAGCAAGAATGGTAAGGATCGTCACCTTTTATGAGTATTACTCATTTACTCTTGATGTTTCCAAAGGTTCTATTAGAACTTACTAATTTCTGAACAAGATAGAGCAATACTGCATGCAATTCTTAGTCTAATATATGAATTTTTGAAAGTCCTAGACTCTACTGTATAGACGGCAATATCACCGGCTGGGGTAACATTTGGAACCGGTTGGAGTCAAAACAAGTTCTTTTTTGTGCAGGTCAAAACGAATGGGGTCGGGCCGGGTTGACACACCAACATTTTTTTGTTGCCATTTTTTAAGTTCGCAAGTAATACTGTAAATATGATTAAATAACAATCTACTATATTAAAATAAAAGTAGTTTTTTTTCCACTTTTGGCCGGAGTTCCTTCTGGAACTAGTCTCTCTACCCTTGTGTAGAGGTAAGACTGTCTACATCATACCTCCCTCATACCTCGCTTTTGCCGGGATTGGGTACAGTTGTTGTTGTTGTTGTTGTTGTACTATATTAAAATAAAATAGTTTAAAAGGTTACAAGAGTAAGAATCTAATGCACTTTTCCCATTTGACCTGTTGCCAACAAAACACAACCCAAATTTCCATTTAAATGGGTTGAAGTTGCCTCATGTCACTATAGGCAAGCTGACTTTTCTAAGCTCATCCATCCATGATTCGAAATTGATTTACTACTTGATAACAACAGGTACAAGCAGCAGATTCTTTGTTAAAATTGGTATCAGAGTTAAAGCAGACGGCAATATTTTCAGGATTTGCTTCATTAAATGATCATGTAGAGCAGAGAACCAAGGAACTAAACCAACAGGCCGAGAAGACTGATAGGATATTGGCTAGGATTGGTGAAGATGCTGCCGCTAGCCTTAAGGAAATGGAATCACATTACTATTCCTCTGTTCTTAGGTCAAACAAACACTTGGAACAATGAGCATCAAGTTATTAGATGTATGTGTTTAATTTGCTAGGCATTTTTATGTTAATTTAGTTTTTCAAACATTACTTTAAGTTGTTATATCCGGGTGATTAATCGTTGTAAAGGTTATGAATCCGCCTTTTTTTGTACTATATATATATGCTGCAAGTTAGATTCAAAACTCATTCCATTTCTCACTTCAGTGGTTGATTTATGCGATATCGCCGTACCAATATTTTTTGGAGCTTTCATTTGTTGAGCACGGCTGAGTTATGATTCATCAACAATTAATCAACCATGTAATTGTGCTAACAACCTCTAGGCTGTGTTTCAAAACCTTATACCTGAACTATCATTTGAGTTGTGTTACAAGACGGTCTTGAAAGCACAACCTGTAAAACGTGACATTTGTCAAGTTTGCGTTATCAAAGATGGGTAATGTACCTACAGAAGCATACTCCATACTGCATACACGCAAGTCTTGCAGATGAATTTTTTACCTCGATCTTTTAATTTTATACAGAGTATCAGACATTCAGGGTGTGTTTTTGTTGTCCACACAGACAAAAGTAAGAACAGGATCTGGACCAGTTTCAATCAGCCAGGATTTTTACTCCATTATTTTTATTTTGCACTTTCAGTCTAGTTCCAACCCGATTGGTTCCAAATATGATGCCCTTTCTTCTTGAGTAGCTTCAAGTCATTATAACGAAGCTAAGGTGATCTTATCGTAATATGTCAGAATAATATGACATGTCACAAATTGGCTATTCACAATGAATCTCCAACACTAAAAACTTTAACCTTTGTTCCTCGTAGCACTCGATATAATGTGATAGCTCACAGGCAGCCATTCTAATAAATAGGAACCAACTGTGTTAAGAATGAAAGACGCAGAACAAAGAGATAGGAGGACATGGCACAAATCGATAGGAAATTGGTTTTCGGAACCAACAATGTCTCACGATTTGATGAGCGATTTTTCAATTCAATGAACATTTGCATTATATGTGCATAAATACACAAGTTAGCAATATTTTCAAAGAAATCATATGTATAATTTTATTCTATAACTGTAAAATGTACCTAATAACTACAAATGCTAACTGATGATGAACAAGTCACATACAATACGACTTATTATGCCTAATGAAAACGAATCACCCTGCCATTGTTCCGGTATAATAAAAGCTTACTCTTGACTTCTTCACGAATCTCCTACCATTGTTCCATTAATAATGAAAGCTTACTTTTGCTTTCTTCAGGCCGTTTTCGTCTTTGGAGCTGGTTGAGGTGGGAAGACAAGCCGGTAACACCAAGCAGCCAAGATAGCCCCTAATGATGGACATATCCAGTAAACATAGAATTGCTCCCATGTGTTGTGTTTATTATTTACATACGCCCACCCAAATGCCTGCATAAAGCAGCATAATTAGTCATTTCATCTGTTATAAATAATCATGTTTCTGATCAAGAGCCAAAACTTATCAAGTTAAGCAATGATGCATATATTATAGCCTGAAACAGCGGAAAAAACCACAACCAAATTCAGAGATAGCACTAGCAGCTGATGCTGACAGTCACCTCAGCACAAGGTTACTACAATATCATTTATCAATAGCGCTATTATCACATGTTTTCAATTAAACCGAAAATACTCTTACTCGATTAGATCCATGTATTGGAGTTGACTTGGGTAGAATTGAAGTTAAACAAGAACTTTAAGATAAATATGATAGTAGACAAAGATATCATTTTTGGTGTAGATAGAAAGTCTGTAGACTATAGTCTGTTAAAAAAACGAACTCGTCAATCATAATGATTAAAGACAACTGGTTTGGTTGCTACTTGCTAACTGGCAATAGAAACAGAACAAAACTAAGGCATGAGAACCTTTTATGTAAACACTGCATGTTAGGGAAGAGTTTTTATACGAGACTTTGGATGTTGGTTTGCAAGAGGAACAATGATATCCTTTGAGGGTTGCATAGTCAGTCAATTGGAAGGTCACTTTACACTTCACATCACATTGTTGCTTTGCCTGAACAGGTAGAGTATGTGTAGTTCTCGAGGCAGTTAAACAAGTCTGGAAATGCTGTCACTAGATATGGAAAATGTTAAGGTCGGCGAATTGTGTAATGTGTCAAAACGCGTAACTTTTTGATACAGGTATTGCACCACGTTGATCGTCGACAATTTCTGTTAAATGTTTTTCTTCAAAAATAATTAATGTATTAAACATGATTACAAATTATCTTAAAATTATGATCTACGAGTAATATTTTGTCAGCAATTTATACCATTTAAATACTTTAGGCAACTTTGGAACTGTTTGACCCATTTGATTTTAAGCAAGTTTTTAAAAATTCCCCATACTATCTGTTGAAGATAAGTGTTGCCAGAACTGATGCATTTCAGGTAAACGGGTCAAAATTACCATGCTGTGATGAAAGAAGTGGTGCAAGACAAATCCAGTCAATACATATCACAAGAGAATGACTGACACTAACGTATGGTCGATTTGCACAAGGTATAGTCGCTAAAGGCAATATTAAGACCACAAACAGGCATACAAGATAATCCGAGAGCTATGTTTACCAAGCTTGTTCCAATTGCCAAGTTCAATCATTGCTTTCATTCTCTCTCTTTACTATTGCTCCCCAAGGTTTTCAACATAAAACATTGGTGTATATCTCTCTTTAGTTTTGCAATAAGGTTCTGTATATATATATTTGACACAAAAGACAGTTTGACATCCATAATCAAAGTGTAGTTCATTATTTTCGGAACAAAGGGGTCACGTTTATTAAAACACTTTATATTTTATCATGTTATCACCTTTAATCTAGAAACGCCATATTCCAAAGATACATCATATACAATAAACTACCTTTGCGGTTCCAACTCACTAATTCTCTAATTGCACAACACTCAATAGTATATAAGATAATAAAAGAATCTCCGTTGGTTTTTGCAGGTTTGTGGAAAAACTAGTAGACCGGGCAGGAAGAGTTTCGAAATACTTACATTTGCAGGGTTCATTGAAGGACCAGTATAACTTGAACCAGGAATAATCACTGCCATAGTCGCAAAGGAAAGCATCCAATTCTTTATAAAGAAGCTCTTAGGACCCTTGATGATAATCCATAGAACAACAAAGGTAATGGCAAAAGTCAACACCCCCTCAGCAATCGCTCCAGTATGCAAGTCAACTTTCAAAGAAGGTCCTTCTAGCATATGTTTATACTGTAATGGCATCAACTCCATAAGCACCAATACACCACCAACCGCACCAACTGCCTGTCAAGAATGCTACATAACTGTGAACCCATTTTTTTAAGAAACATAACATTCATCACATACATTGCTTACTTAAACATTTAACACTAAAACCAACAATTATGGTTGAGAAATTCAAGCTATTCATTCAATTTTGAACTTCATATGTGTATACTCTACTAATCTAATTGTCAATTGTGTGCAATTCATGGTTGCAAAAGCACTATGCGTTCACCTAGAATCTAACAGGTTTGGCGAATAGAAACCTGGACACAATTTGTTCCTTCATCTCTGTAACAACTTGTGTGAATTCCACTGATGACGGGGACAAGAGAGATGCTCATGCGATCCCATGAGAACTAAGCATTTTCGGGCGATTCATTATGCAATAAAACTAAAATCTTACATCTTAGGTGAATAGAAACCTTTGACACAATGCATTTGAGGGACTGATGCCATATTGACTTATGCTTAATATAATTATTAAAACAAGCTCATTGATATCTATAAAACTTATACCATATTGACTGATGCTTAATATAATTATTTTTTTTATCAACCATTTATAACTTTTGTTGATAGATATCATAAAGTAATGTACTAGTGATTAACTTTTGAAGTGGTGAAGTTGATATAAATAAATAAAAAATAATTTGAATGAACCAAAATAAATGTATAACTATAAGTTTTGGTTATAAAAAGTTGAAATAATTATTTGATGCAAAACATTGGAGATTTCCAAGTCTTGATTAACCTTTCTTATTATAAGTTATAGGAACAACTAAAGGACTTCTTTTTCATCAATCTTTCGTATCAGAAAACTGGGTCGGTTCGTTTCGTCCTCCTATAGACGCAATCGTATTTTTTTTAAATTGAACTACCTAGTTATTTTTGATTTTTTTCAACTAAACCGATTTCTTTATCAAAAGACAATCATTCCTATAAGCCCATTCATGGAGATAGTTTAAAGTAGAACTTCAAACTAAAAGCAAAAACACATTATAATTTTTTTTTTTTCTTTTTTTGAAATACGAACATATTCTAAAGAGTAAAGAAATGTTCTTTTTGCACCAAAATGGTGCAACATTAGTGTCCTAAGGTCAACAGAAGAAGTCTAATCTCACTAGGTAAACATCTTAAGGTGGCAAGTAAAGGGTTTGGAAAATGTCACAGGATACCCAATTAGGCCACGTAAATTTGAGTCAAAGACTTCCCTCCGAATGTAACCCAAACAGGGAAAACCTTACTCAGTTAGGCCACGTACATTTGAGTTTCCCTCCGAAGGTAACTTACTCAGTTAGGCCACGTACATTTGAGTTTCCCTCCGAAGGTAACCCAAACAGGGAAAACCTTGCTCAGTTAGGCCACGTACATCTAAGTTTTCCTCCGAAGGTAACCCAAACAGGGAAAACCGTATTCGTGATGTAACTAAAAACTAGCAAAATCAACATTTTATAGAATTATAAACCCCCAAAACCAACAAAACTAACATACAACTAGAATTATAAGTAAGAAACCTGAGCCGGAAAGCGAACAGCAGTGGACATAAAAGAATCATCATCAGCATGAACACCAGCAATATAAAAAGCAATAGTGCCAGTAGCATTAAAACTGGCACCACCAAAACCATCACAAATGATTCCAAACAAAAAAGACATTACAAATATAAGTGAGGCAGTGATTGCAAAGATAGCCATGGCATCATCATTTTTATTAATGATGTTTGAAATTATAGAAGTTGCAGCACCAAGTGTGGATGCACATATTATCCACATGAATGTAACAATTGCATCACCTATTGCTGCTTTCACCACCCCACCCATTTTGTAAAATCTTTTTTTTTTTTATTTTTATTTTTATTTTTTTTGTTTAAGATGGATAGGATGAAAACAGGGGATCAGTATGGGAATCAGTGAAATCTGAATCTTGGATTTGTACCTGGAATGAGGTCAGGTGGGGTATTGGGATTTTTGATTAGATATTTTAGAGACTTTTATAAAAAATATAAAATAAAAAGTAAAAAATATAAAATAAAAAGTTTGACTTATGAGCTTTTACGTACCAAATGGAATGTATCTATCCATGTCTATAGTATATATCTATATCTATATCTATATCTATATCTATATCTATATATCTATGTATCTATGTATATGTGCCAGTAAAAATATGGATTTTTTTTTGTTTGGAATGTTAATGATTTATATATGTATTCCATCCTACTATTCCGACCTCTGTTTTTCTTATTTCGATCCCCCTCTCTGATAGGCCGATGACGGGACATGACTGTCACACATCAAGTCTAAAGGGGCGATATATGTCTGTCTTTTTGGGTCGGGTGGGAATAGAATTGGCGTTTTTTAGTTTGTACGTTACTATTGATAAAATATAATTCAATGTAGAATTTATCATTCAGTATTTTAATTAACCAGCCAAAGTTAGGCCAAAAGTGTTGTATTTAAGTTTGATACTGCTTTAATTATATTATATATATAAAATGTCAGACATCAGATCCAATGAAAAGCAAAGTAACCATAAAAAAAAAGATGACACATGCCAAAAAGAGATGAAAGATTGAATAATAAACAAGATTCTTTGTCTCACTTTTAAGGCAGGGATTAAGGTTTCGGGTTCGATTCTTATTGTTTATAAAAAAAAAAATGATTAGAAGTTTTTTTAGATGCAGTCTTTTTACCTTAAGGTATGAGTCTATAGGATTGGATACGATTGTTATATTTTTTTTTTTCTGACTTTTAACATCTTAGTAACCATGTTAAATCCTTTTACTCAAAAAAAATATTAATCATCATCTATAATAATAATAATAATAATTATTATTATTCATATTCAATATTCAATAAAACTATAAAAGTAAAGATAAAAAATAAAGTAATAGCCAATAATTGGACCATCCATCCACTTTGGAAGGAAGGTTCACTATCATCTTTAGTTGTTGGTTTGCTTCACTTGGTGGTGGTGGCCTTTGCCTTTGCTTTTGCCTTTACGTCTGCTCTTGGTTTACTTACTGAAAACAGATAAGGAGGTTTTATGTGTTGTAAATGTCCATTAGCCTCTAATTTTAACCCATCTGATTTGTTAATCCAACCCCACTCGACCCCATTCATACATCGCAAAGACCTAAAACCGAGTCCATCACCCATCGTGAGTGAGTCGGCATACAACAACGAGAGAGTTATCGTAGTTACCATGATGTTAACTTAATCCATGTCACATTGACGATTTCTGCTCAAAAGTTGGTGATGGAGTTCAGATTCATGACTAACATTAAAATTATACCACAAATTGTATACCTGACTAACATTAAGAAATTATGTTTTGGATATTCAGATTATCCGGTATTCGAAGCATAAATTCAAAGATCCGAAATTGTGGATACGACAGATATCACCATTCGAACTTTCAGATATCTGGGAAATTTGGAAACTGGTTTTTGCCCCAATAGATTCGACAGTTTCATTCCTTGCAAAACATAAATATGTAAATAATGAAATCTAAAAGTGCAAGAAGTTAGCAACTTAATTCATAATCGTCTAAAATCCAAACCGGCTTTCAAAACTGTAATTTAATGTATATGCTAACCGATATACACTCATAAAATTATATACTTAAGACACCTAAACGAAATTATAGATCTCGAACGATACCATTGAGGTAACACTGGCACACCAGAATGAAGCGAATAAGGCCAACCGCTCTTCTTGCACTGCAAAGCTGGAGACTTCTGATCAACTTCCGTGCTGGCTGCCACCGTAACAGCACCAGACCCTAACAACACCTCTCTTTCGTAATATGACATCCGGTGACAAATATAGAACAACAAACTGTTTGTAAGATACACCGATCTTTTATTAGCTTCCATTTCACGACACATATGGTCAAAGAATATGAATAATATAAATCTTCCCCTCAAGGTTTTCTTTTCACTGTAAATCAGTAAAGCCCGGTTAATACAAGCACACCTTTTTGTACCAATACTATATATGTATAATCCCGAAATTGTGCAAAAGGCAAAGAAAATTCTGGACAAAATTCTTGGAAAGTCTGACCAATCTGGAATATCTGCATGAATCTTCAACATACTTTGGCGATGCAACTCCACCAAGATGTTGCAGATTAAGCAAAAACAGAACATGTTGCAACACTATGGCCGTAATCTCCATCCTCGTTCAGCAAGTGCTTGATGTACACGATTTGCAGCCTCTGCAGTGTCATTTAGAGGCGGGTAACTCCAGCTTTCTGACATCTACAAGATTTTCATATTTGAAATTGCATAAATAATGTGAGAAAAGGTGACACGAATAAATGCAAATGCTAGACAGTAAATTGGACTTCAGCTTATTTTTTCTCCAAACAAGCAAGCTTACAATTGAAGAAGTTATTAACTGGTGGAATAATTTAGTTGCAAGAATGAAAAATTATACCATTGTCGCACATGCAGTGTTTTTCAACATTCACATTTTCACAATATTGCCCTACAAAGTGAACTTTTCTTTAAAGCAAATTGCAAAGTAAATTTGACCAACTTTTGACCATTTCTATTTCGAGCAACCAAGTTTTTTCCCCCAAAATGCCCCTCACATCAGCATCATGCAAAAACGGTCTCTGGTTTTTTCTGTAAGTTTTGAAAATTTTGTCAATAAATTTGAGTTTAAGAAGTTTTCTTGAAATCTTTTACAAAGGCTTATATCAAAAAACTTGGAAGTTCAATGGTATGTATTTGGAAAAAATAAATTTATAACCTGAAATTACATTGGATGAAAGTTAGTTACCTTCATATGCAATTAGCCCTTTTAACTTTTGCATTTTCAGGAGAAAATGGGGTTTCTTTTTGCAATAAAAAAGCAACTATAATTGTTGAAATCATCAAGTCAATGAAAAAGGGTGAAAAACTGAAAATGGTGCACTTTTCCTAAATAACGGTACATGTCATCTAGATATCAAGAAGTTGATGGTAGCAGCCAACTTACATCCTCAAGGCCTGTAAATGCCCGAACAAGACCTCTTTCTCTTAGAGTTTTATGAAATTCGCCAAATTTCCATTTACATCTCTCAGCTCCAACTACATATACAGGCTTCCTGAAAAAAAGTAATAAAAAAAACAAAGAAAATGTTATGCATGTGGATTAAATAGATGACAATTTAGTTCCATTTACTTAAACATAGTCGATTTCAGTTGTACTTTGTATCCAATAATAAAAGTATAAACTTAATAAAAGAGAAAACTGGTTAAACGGGTCATAAGTCTCCCAAAGGGCTCTCAAATGCTTAAAACCTCCTTTCATTGCTTTATATAAGAAAGTAGATAATTTTTTTCAATTACTCAGTTTTTATAAGCTCATAAAACATTAGCCCATAAAATACTGAGAAAACAAAAAAGGACAAAGGTGTTGGCATGTTGACCAGTTATACAACCCGCCAATTTTGCCACATCTAGTGTAAAGGGCGAAGTCTTCTATTACAGTCTTTCATGCTTACCCAGTACTGCAGGCTTCACTCAACATGCTGACCGAATCTGCTGTAACAATGAAAGCGTCTGCCCAAGCTAGATGTCCCATGTGCGGATTTGGTTCTAAATTGACAAAATACAAAACCTTAAATGTAAAAGAACATAGCAAGACTGGGTGAAATCTTAAAGAGTTCAATCAGTAGAATGTTTAGTAATCAGCCGATATTACCTTCGCCATCCCATACATAGACTTTTGGAATGTCTCCAAGTTCTTTCCGTACAAAAGTTGCAACCTTTTGATACATACATAGCACATGAACACACAATATTAAATAAAAGATTCAACTGCAAACATGCATTAACTGCAAAAAATGATTAATCTAGAGAACCTTAATGCAAGAAAGAAACATTAAATATGCATAGGCCTAAATGCATTGTCCATACCACACCTACATAAGGAGATAACGTATTAACCTACTTCCTTTTATAAAAGTAAGTGTGGTAGGTCTCATGGATAGTATGTAATAGCTAACAAGATACCTTATCTGGAGTCCTCCTTGAGAACGAAATTCTCACACTCCCACAGCTGTCAAGAACGCCATGCAAATGGGTTGTTAACTGCTTTGCAAGGTCTGCACCATATTTACAACGACCTACAAAGAACCAGGGAATATATGATATATTCACAAATATTTGTATCTGTATAAAAGCAGCACAAGAATGTGAAACTTGTATTACTTGATTACAAAGATCGCTAATTGCATAAACATGTACATGTACTAACTTATTTTAGGAAAGAAAAAATCATCAAAGTTTCAAAAAATTTGATTTGAGCTTCCTTTTCTGTTGCCATGTCAGCACCAGAAAAGTGCGACATCAGAAAAAAGTCAAAACAGTTATAGGTTACCAGCATGTCAGCTGGCACATCAACATTTTGAACAGTTATCAGGATCAGATTTTACCCTGAACTCAATTCTTTTGACCACTTGCATCGTAATTAGAAGTTGATTACCTTAAGTCAATTCTTTTAACTGTGTTGACTTTTTCTGGACTAAAAAAAAAAAGTTGGGATATCTTTTCTTCAATTAGCCCTAAAAAAAAAGTTGGGATACCTTTTATTCAAGTAGCCCTAATAAAAATGTAACCAGCAAACATGTATTTCAAACTCAAAACCATGCTAATAACAAGGAAGCAATAGAAATTATTCCATGGGGAGATACAGACTACATAGTGACATATCCGTGCTATAGTCTATACCAATCACACAATATAGTTGAATATGATCTTCCAAGTACCACCCCAATTATAATAAACTAAAAGTATATAATATGCTAAAACTAAAAAATTAGCCACAGTCCACAGAGTAACAAGCATATATATATCGATGTCCAACGAAAACTTACACGTTAGATAAAATTAGAATATACAAGATACTTACTTGTAGGTCCCCCAATATTAACCACAATTAATGGTTTCGGCAAAGGTGCAAACTCATCATGCCAGGCAATAGCTGCACTACGAAGGGCAGCCGAATCAACTTGATGCAGAGCACCCATGGTAAGGACCTGATAAGGCATGGGCTATAGCTAAGTACTCGACTAAAATTCTTTAGGACCAAATCCCCTTAACATAAACCTAATTATTATGTGTGCTTGAGATGCATACCACGTTCTTGCTAGGGGGCTCATCAGGAGTTACATACTTGCGTAAAAACCTAGGAACCTGCTCTTGTGCTTGAGGGGTCAGAGCATAAAAATCATGTTGGGGAGTGACCACCAAATCAAACCGACTCACTCGTGTTCGTGGATGTTGAATCTAAAACCAAATTGTCAAAAGAGAAAAGATCAGATGTATGTATACTGAAAAAAATTTCAAAAATAGTACAAAACCATGCAATGAGTCATGACTAATCGACGGAACTTGGAAGTTCTTTGATCTGACAAACATATATCTATATTCTTTGCGATAGATCCCAAACGGAAAAAAAGTCATAAAACTTGTGACAGCCTGCCACAGATAAGATCCCAATTAACCCACCTGAACAACAAACACATGTTCAGACGCTAGCTTTTTTATTGAGCTTGCGATTGATATGGTGTCTCTGCCACATGCAACCACCAACAGAGGTCCATCCCTAAAAACAAAGCAATAATATATTGATGATAAGCTACGTGACAAAATTATGTTATCTTGAGATAAATAAAACCGAATATGCTATGTTTTCAACAATTAAGTTGTTGAATTTTTAGGTACACTATTTTTAATTAAAGTTGAGGAGGATGTATCATTTGACTTCACTTTATCACCAAAAAGATCACTCAATAAGATAATTCACATCTATTTTTTTGAAAACCAAATATACGGAGAATTGCATACGAAAATCACATGAGATGTCAAGGGACTCACTGTTACAGGACATTACAATAGGAGTTGCAGAAAGTATTAGACCATGTAACGTTGAATATCATTCCAAAGATATGTACCAGCTAGTATGGAAGGGAGGATCTTCATATAATAATACAATAGATTGGGTAATAGATACTTTTTTGACCTTAAAATGATTAAAAATAATGAAGCATGCTTTTTCTAGACCTAATCAGATGCTTCTTTTTTTTTTGCATTTATAACATAACAAGTCCCATGTGGCAGCAGATAAAAGATCCTAACCTAGACCTAAAATCAAGGAGGTTCATCAGTATGGAAAATAGCATTTAGTATAAGAAATTGAGACATAAAACTAATATCTCCTCAAAGATACTGATAAGAAACAATAGTTTCTTATTTTATTAAATGAACCACTTCCCAATGACCAACAACCTTTGGCCTTCTAAAACCAAGATATCTCACTAAGCAAGTGGTTGTTATTTCAACTGCTAATAGAGACCAGCATTTGTGAGTATGTGTTGTTTTGAAAGAAGACATTCACAATGTACATAATGCTATAATGCTATCTTTACATAATTATTATTAAAAAAAAGAAGCTAAATGGGTGGGAACCCTCTGGTCTGTAACGTCTTGGTACCCAGAGCGCACACCACATAGAACTCATGCCCGGTGACTCACCATCCTAACACATGGATCACAAGCTATAGTTTCTCCACTTGCCTTTGGCAAGTTTCGAACCTATGACCTGCAACCTTCATCTGTGGGCCCATGTGGTCACATGGTGGCGGTACCACTATTATACTTAAATATAATTTTGGATAACCATTTACATGCATTTACTTACAATTTTCTTAATCATATACAGACTTAAATTAAACTCTAGGAACGTTCATAAATATAATAGCAGTCTAAGAGAAATGCTTACTTCTCAGCAGTTCCCTTTGCCATTGTTACTATTGACTTCATATCAGCTTCAAGTATAGATGATAAGCCTACACCGCCACCATTTTCTCCAGTCAAAGATTGAACTCTACTCCCTCTCCTTGTAAATAGGACCCGTGAATAACCATAAATAAGTCTAATAATGTAGTATATCTGTTTATGGACAGAAACTGGGAGCCAATGCAGCCATTCATTGATTCCCCCTCTTGGCCTTGTAACACGCTGCATGCATTACCAGAAGAACAATGTAAACACATAGGCAGGATGAGTTAATTGATACACATAAAACAAGTTGGTTGCTTCCTTGGTATATCATTGCATAATATTATAACATGTTGTAGTATGAATCATAAAAGCCCCAAATTCAGACATACTCGCACAAAGTTATCAATGTAAATGACAGATTGTGAATTACTTGATCCTTTTACAAATCAATCAGAATATCAACTAAGTCACTAACACATCTTCTTAGCCTAAATTAATTCGACAAGTAGCTAACTAGTTAATGGTATGTGGTCAATGTAACAAAGCAAAATGAGAATGAAAAGCAAGACTCTTGTTGCAATCTAAATATACTCTGCTGATTATATTCCAATTCAAAGGTGACCCAAAACAAAATAAAACATAAAACTACATTTTCAATAACATAAGTTTAATCCAAATCCAAACAGCATATCATCGGGCACTGAGCTTAATCTGCATGTTTTTCCTTTATATGTGGAATATTCTTAGAATACTTAGTTAAGACTTGATTCATCATAATTTCTTCCATTAGTTTGCACCTAAACTCTGCTACAAGTTACCAAAGTTTTTAAATCAACTATTGCACAATTTCTCCTCACACGTTACTTATATCATCTGCGATTCTGTTTCGTTTTATTTCCATGTTTAGGTATAATTTTTATAGCGGTCATAAACAAAGCTTGCCCTAAACTAATAAGCATAGGTATCCTCAAATAAAAGAACATCATTCCATTCGCTATCATCTTCCTATCTCAAAAACAGAATTCGGTAACTTTAAATGTCAAAATACAAGGGAGTAAGGGACATCCCTAAGCCTCTAATGCAAATCAGCAAATGGTAAATAGCAGAACTAATGCAAATTAAACAACATATTGATAGCCAAACTAACAAAGTTGAATCAAACAGCAAGAAACATGAAAGCCACAGAATAGGAAGAAACACTGTCATTGAACAGAAAATTAGCTAAAAAGAAAGCTAAAAGAGAAGGAAGAGACCAATGTACAATGTACTTACATATGCAGACTTGAAGATATGAATTATATAAACTAGACACAGATGACAAATGTAGGTCTATTGTTTGTTGAAGACATGGCATATTTGTCAAAATGAAACAATAATTTGTGTCAGGAATTCCTCTAAATAGGGTTTATTCTCTTTACAAATTCATCCATTCATAGACCCCTAATTATTTGCAGATGTGGTTTACCTTCAACTGATTTAAAGACCCAGGCCAGATGTCAAAACACATCCGCTAAAACTAATAATGATACTCCCATTTCTAAAATCAAAGGAGGGCCAGCTGAGAAGGCTATCCTCCACCTACTTTTTTCAACATATGTGCATCATATGGATATACCTAGGAATTGGGACCTTAAGATTTATTCCAAGCTATAACTATCTTTCCTTGATCAGAAATAATATGAGTAGTCTAGCCCTAGTTGGTTTAATAGATAAAAATCTTCATTTATCGTTTGCACCACTGCATATCTTTGGAGAATCGCACATTAGAGTCAAAATGCTTTTCTTGTCAAACAATGCGCCACTAGAAAATATAAAAATTTGTACTCACCATAAAACACATCCTAAATAACTTATTAAATGGAGTTACACTGACATATTTCAGCATTGCACCACAAAGTATACCTTCTGCTCACAAATCATCACTTAACAAACAGCCAACTAAACCAGCCCAGCTTTCAACAAGCTGGATGCTGTGATTTTTTCAAATGCTTAACAAGCCATTATTAATACATAACCTATGTTCATTGACAAAGTTTGTGCAGTGGTCAACACACAGATCCCCACAAGCTACTCCTAATCAAGCAACCTTGAGAACAAAAAATCCTTCCTTTTAACAGATGACACATCCTTAGATCATCAGAAGTGCCATAAGATCCTGCAGGGTGGGCCGACATAATAAGTCCCCAAGGCCACGGTTAAGGGGACCCCTATGGGGTCTTTTCACAGCATGCTTCCCCACACTTTTTCTTCACACACAACATAAATGAAGGGATTGAAGGATTGAAGAAAAATAGGAGAGCCGGGAAGGGAGAGTTCTATGGTGCTGATGTGGCAGTAATACAGGGAAGGAGAAGCGAAGGCACTCCTCGGGCTCTAACAATCAACCTAGAATGCGACACTACATATTTACCCTATCTATATGCATATCAATTCTACAAATCCATCCCCTTGACAAATATTCAAAGTATGGCAAGAAATAAGCACTGAACCAATACAATTCAAGTGTACCGTCTTCCTTCTTGACTTCTCGTTTCGAGGAAAAGCTACGACATGAAAAGTAATTAACTTCAAATCTGAACATCACCGAAATTCTCTAAAATAAACAATCCCAAAACCTAATTTAACCTACATACTAAACACTTCAATTACAGTTACACTTAAAGACTTACACCTATAAATTCATCAACAAAATTAAATTAAAAATTACAAAAAAAAAAAAAAAAAAAAAAAAATTAAAAATAAAGTTTTATTTTATTA
>JAOEHQ010005169.1:0-17915 GCA_025447715.1 Asclepias incarnata
ATGAAGGTGATATTTTAAGACTGGTAAATTACTAATATGATTCCGTTGATTAAGTACATGCTCTAAACTCTACTTATCTATTTTTCTTGTATTACTTGTTAGCTAGTATATAATTTTTGGTTTAGTAATTACTTTATATTTGAGATTTTGAAGACAAAAGTGATTGATATCACCATTATTTTGTTTTTAGTAGTACTATATATAATTATATATAAAGATGTAACGAAAATTGAGATTTGATAAGGCCGAAGTTTGCCCAAACCAGATATTAATGCAACTGTCATGTATAAATCTTACTATGTTGTATGTGGCTAAATAAACTTTGTATTAACTATGAAGCTAAAATGATTTACTACGTATTAACATTTTTACCCATATTACACATAACCAGAAAAATAGCAGCACTTTGTATGAACTATGAAGCTAAAATGATTAACGTTAATACTGTCATAGGCTGTCATGACTTAGTAGGAGGAGTGCTATAAATTTTATTTTATTGGCACATGACTATCAGCTGATAACAGGAACAGTAACAATAACTAGGACTTTGATATTTTATTTTACAGGATCATGATCAAGGGCATGATATAGAGCATGATGAAGAACTTGATGAGGAAATTGATGAAGAACAAGAAAGAAAGACGTAAGGCCCAACAAAAAGAAAGACGAGTAAGAAACTGTTATTTACTTAGAACCTCGAAGCTTATAAAGAATATGTTCATACTTTAGAAAAACATCGAAATTGTTATTTACTTATAAGATTCTTGATATGCTCTATTATACCTCAAGTTTTTCATGTAGCCTTCTTTGAATTTCAATTTGCATCTATATAGCTTCACTTATTTGCAAGTTTCTAAAAATATATATGTGTCATTAGAATAAGAGATGTGATTGACATACTCACATACTTCTTATAGAACTTATGAAAATGTAGAGCATATATCTCTATTTGGCTTGTAATGCATCAACTCGTATGTGAGGGCTTGTTGGTGTTGCACTCTTCTTATAAGTTATTTTTGGGAGATAGTGCGTATAGTGCCGAAAAGTTACCTATGTTTAGATAGTATACTTTGGTGAAAGTGGCATATTATCTAAAACTACATATATTAGAGCCTAATTAATTGTTGTGATTGAATATTTAGTGCAGCTGATAAGTAAGTCAATACTTAATGCCAGAACTCAATATTGATTTTGGTCCTAGCTGATAATATTTTCAAACTGATCGGTGTCTTGTACTATGTTAATTTAAGTTTTTGTGACTTAATAAGTTGCTCTAGTTTCCTTTATATTTCTTTATATTAAGCTCTTTATTTCTAGACCATTAAGTCAGTAGTTTTCGCCTCAGTATTTTTAAACAACTTTCAAAACATGCACTTACTATTTGCAGGAATTATTGATGAAATGGAATGCAGGAATTGATCAGATACATGCAAAAATGTAAGATGCACACAATGGAAGCTCTATGAAGATCATGATATATATTAGTATAATAGAAAGAATATTATGTACTATAAATTCAAACAGAGATTAGTGGGTCTTTAGCTATTTGATTTTTGTGATCTAGATGGTGATTTGTAAGTTTTGATTTTAATTGATATATGAATTTCCTACTAGTTTAAATTTCCAGATGAATGGGTTTTGATGTTTTAAATGTTTAAAGTTCTGTTTCTATAAGATAATTAAAGAGAAATGGTAAAGGTTATAAAAGTGGTGTCTAGTCATGTAAAAAGAAACCGGCTATTTGGTTTGTAAACAAAGTAAGGAAACCGGTTATGGACACAAAGAAAACTCGTTATGGACATAAAGAAACCGGTTATGGACTATAAAACTGGTTTGTGTATGTTAAAAAGGAAACCGGTTTTTAAAGAGAAATACTCTATACCTTGTATAGAAACCGGTTAATTAACCGGTCTTCTTTACTCCTTTACTTTTACAAAGAAACCCCTTTGTAAAACAGCTTTCTAAAGTCTCTTAAAATCGGTTTCGGTGACTTTTTTTTTTTTAGTAGTGAAAAAAATGACTTCAACAAGATAATTGCAAACAAAATCAACCACAAACATGTTTAATGTTTTGAGTTTGCTCCATCAAATTTTTCGAGTACCGTTTCTGATCACAACGATATAATATTTCATATTCAGTCACAAAACACGAATTAACATATATATATATATATATATATATATATATATTCAAGATTATATTTAAATCAAGATATGAAGTATGAACTTACCATCAAAATGAAGACTAAAAAAATACTATTTCGTGTATGAACATATTCACACAAAAGTCTTTTTGTAATATAAAAAAAGAGTTCCTCGAAATTACAATTTTACCCTTTGAAACATCCCCCTTTTATCAATTCACTTTCCCACTTGTCTCACACCATTCCAAAACCACCACAAAAACCCACTCAAAAGTTACAATTCTACCCTTATAAGAAACATCCCCCTTTCCCTCCTTATAACAACCCAAAAAAAAAAAAAAAAAAAAGGAAATATATACTACAAATGGAAACACCATTTATCAAAAGATCAAACTACACATTATTAACACAAACATATCAAGATTCTGATCATCATAATTTTAATAATTCTAATAATATGCAAAGACAGTCAAGTGGGAGTAGTAGTTTTGCTGATGATCAAAGTTCATATTCTGGTGATAATTATGATAATTATGTTCATATGAGTGATGATGTTGTTAATGTTAATGGTGAATATTACGGGTGTTTGAAAAGCTGGGCTAAACAAACTGAAGAAAGTTATCAGTTACAGTTAGCTTTGGCGTTACGCCTTTCGTTAGAAGCTTCATGTTCTGATGACCCGAATTTGTTGGATCATGTTACTGATGATGATCAAAGTTTGATGTTGCGTGTCGTTGGGGAGTCTGCCGAATCTTTGTCGCACCGATTTTGGGTATATGTTTCTTTTTTGTTTTGTTTCTTTCTTTTTTTTGTGTTTTTTATTTGTGGTGGTTAGAATGGTGGTCTGTGTTTATATTTTTGGGCTATAAGTGGTTGTGATATGTTTGTTTTTATGTTAGAAACTTTAAATTTCGTTGCTATTGTATGTATCTGAGGTCTTGTAACGTGTAAATTGGCTACGTGGCATATGTTTTGATCATGTTATACGTAGTTGATAAGGAGGTAACCGGATACACTATAACAGTGAATTTAGAGCTGGACACACACACTAGATTGTTTGGAAGTTGGATATGCGACAGCAAAATGTGAAAAGTTGGATACGTTCTGTTATATGACATGCGATTAAGGTCTTTAATTAACATGTGAATATTGGTGGTTTCAAATGTGATCCAATTGTTTTTCTTCAAAGCACAAAGTTACATTTCCGTTCAAATTTGATTTGATCGGATCACTTGTGTGCGTCTTCACCTATCACATGTGGATTAATAGCTATTTTCGTGCTTTTTTAAACTTTCTTTTTTACCATTTGAAACCCCATTGATATTGTGTTGTGAATTGACTTAACCACATGTAAATTATCACGTATTTTGTAGTGGATGATTATTAGTATGCCTAACCCATGTGCCTAAAGATCAAGTATTAAGACAAGTGGCAAAATGAAGGGAAAAGATGAGGAGAAAGAAAATGCTTTTGATATGAGTCGTTTAATCAGTGAATTATGTTGATTTTATGCTTACTAATTTAGTTATTCTAATCACTTCTTGTTTGTAGTTCTCTCAGTTTTTGCGATTCTTATTTGAACCTCCTCCTTGTTCCCTTAAGAGCTTTTATAGGGACAAACTTTAGATAGACTATATTTTCCATAAATAGTTCATTATTGCTTAGGATCGTGACTATTCTATCAGTGCCCTATTAACGTGAGTTTTATGTGAATGTATGTCAATTATCATAGGCAGTTACTTGTTTTTTGGGTACGTGTAGTTAAATCATACCGAAATTATATAGAAATAACACATAAGAAGAAAGAAGACATTGATATGTGGGAACCTCAACTTTGTATCATATATGTATTTGCTGGAAATTTCCTACTATTGGGTAAAACATATAAAAATTGCTCTAGCCTAGCAATCATATATGACTATGACTTTTGGACATAATAGCAAGCTTTCTATCTTGTGTTTATTTTGTTTCAACCAATATATTGTGAATGAGCCATTTAATAACAAACGCAGAGTTGCAAAGTTTCAAAAAATGGACAATTTTGAAATATCAATGGTTTATTTGTATCAGGCAAATGGCTGCTTGTCTTACAGTGACAAGGTTCCTGATGGTTTTTACTTTATTCATGGAATGGATCCTTACATATGGACAGTATGCAGTAATCCACGAGAAAGTGGACGAATACCATCACTCGAGTCATTAAAAGCTGTTAATTCCGAGATAGAATCTCCATTTGAAGTCATTATAATTGATCAACTTATTGATCCCGACCTCAGGGAACTGCAGAATCATATTCTTAATATATCCTGTAGTAGTGTCACCACAACCGGCGTTGAGCAACTTGCGAAACTCGTTTGCTCCCAGATGGGGTAAGATTTTATCTCATTCTGTAATATAAGCTATTACACTTCAAAAATATATCTGTACAATCTAACAACTTAATTTTGTTATTTTCACAAGAGGTGCAGCTTCAGGTGGAGAAAATGAATTGGTTTCATTGTGGAAGGAGTGCAGTGATGGCCTCAAGGAACAGTTAGGATCTGTTGCACTTCCCATTGGTCGTCTCTCGGTTGGCCTTTGCAGACATCGGGCTCTTTTATTTAAAGTATGTTTATACACATTTACCAGTCACCCTGTGACCATGTCACATGTGTTTTATTGTTAATCTTTCAAATATATAGAAAAGGGTGGTCTTACATGCCTCTTATTATGAATTCTACAGGTCTTAGCTGACACCATTAATTTACCATGTCGAGTCGCAAAGGGTTGTAGACACTGCAGAAGAGATGATGCTTCATCTTGCCTTGTTCGTTTTGGCATCAACAAGTAAGCTTTAAGGGGTTTATCTAGTGATGGCAATTTCGGCCAATTACTTATGAATGGGTCACTTTGGGCAATGTTTTGTTTCTAATGGCTCAAATGGGTAAAATAACAATATAACTTAAAACAATATGGGTTGAACCAAAAGCCGCCAAATGTGTATTATTTATGCATAAAAGCCTTCTAAATCTTTAATTTTTAGAATATTAAAAAAAAAAATTTGGCTAAAACATGGTCAACCTGACTCGACCTGTTTCTACCTATACCAATAATTACTCATCTTGACCTGCTACACACCCTGCCTATTTTTCCACCTCTAAGTTTAACCATGGCTAGCATCCATACTATTCTTTGCTATTATGATAGTTAAGTAGTTAACCTCCCACCTAGGTTTGATAAAAGGAGTGGTATTCTACAACTGAAATAAAGGAACAATGGCTATTCTTATGTTTTTTTTCAAAATGATTCATGGCACATTCTCTTAAATTAGCATCCTTACAATATCATGCTTCATGACACTGTTTTTCAGCCTTAGAAAATTAAGGCCCGACTTTTTTTCGCAGGGAGCTCCATGTTGATTTAATTGGAAACCCAGGTTACCTTTATGAACCCGATTCTCTTATAAACGGTCCATCTTCCATTTCAATATATTCCCCGCTGCGTTTTCCACGATCTAGACATATTGACTCCACAGTAAATTTCGCCAAACAGTACTTCGTAGACTGTGACTCTTTGAATGTGGTGTTTGAAGATCCATCTACTGGTAAGTTTCTTGGGAATTGCAATATAAACAATACTGTTTGAGCAATTATGTTATTCTAAGGAACAAGTTTCAGTTTTAAAACTGATACGAGTATAGTTACTTTTGAGGAAAAACCTATGCCTACATCAAAAAGTAAATCATTACAAATAAAATAAAAAAGAAATGGTGATAAAATGGTATTATTAGCTATAATCAAAGTTGTTTTTATATTAGATATGAATATGGCTATTCCAGTCAACAACAATGAAGGCCAACCTAGAGATCCACAGCGTGTGAATAATCTAGGCCCAACAAGAATGATCGAAAATGCGCCATTACAACATGTTACCCTTGATGTGGATGTTTTTGACATTCCATGGAATGATTTAGTTTTGAAAGAGAAAATCGGGGAAGGTAACTTCTTTTCACTGCTATGTATGGGGTGAGCTAGAGGTGGCAAAATGGGAGGGTCAGGTTGAGATGGCCCACAAGTACTTTTTGTCTTTTATTGTCTTGAATTATGCAAATAATCTATCTTTTAAGTACGATTTAAAAAGCTGTAGTAAATTAATGCTAACCAAATTTTGATATAAAAGGATTCGGAGCTTGTATGCATTTTTGGATACATTATGAAGAATTCTTAACCAATTTAATCCGTTAAACCCATATTCTTTTAAACCAAATTCTGTAAAGGCGACCCCTTCGATAGAAAACATAACCAAAATCCACCCATTCATTAGTAAATGGGTCAAAATAGCCACCTCTAGTGTGAATTGTGTTAGAAGCAGTGCAGTGGTTGCCATGTTTTCTGTTAGAGTTTCCAATTCAGGTGAGTCACTCGGTGCATTTTCAGGATCTTTTGGTACCGTTTGTCTTGCTGATTGGAATGGAGAAGTAAGTAGCACACACTTGCCTTGATTTTTTTATCTGCTACTTTGTATTGAACTTTTGGTTCTTGTGGAAGATAAGATCTCTACGTACCTCTTAACGTTGATTCATGATTGGTATTTTCAGGATGTAGCAGTCAAAACTCTATCGTTGGAACAAGATTTTCATCCTGAAAAATTCAACGAATTCTGGCGGGAGGCAAGTCTTATCCATGTTTCTGGTTTTATTTAGTTTGCTAATGATTATTTATTTTGCATAAAATTATTTATTTACTGACCGTTGCTTTGCTCTACCATTGTTTATTAGGTTGCAATAATGAGACGCTTGCACCATCCAAATATTGTTCTCTTTATGGGCGTCGTCACCCAGCCCCCAAATATGTCAATAGTCACTGAATATTTACCGAGGTCAGTCTCAGTCTCTAGTCCTCTGCTGAATATTTACCGAGGTGGCAAGATGGGTGGGTTGAAATGGGTTCAGGTTGAAATGGGTCTGTTTTTTAGTAGGGGTGGAAATGACCTGCTAACACATTCTGTTTCATTCTAAATAGACTTTTGGTGACTTTCAATGGGTTCGACCCATTTGACTCATTTGCCTCATTCCCCGTTTAGCTAAATTCTATATTTGACCTGTTTGAGATAATAGACAACCCAAATCAGTCCGTTTATAAGTGGATGAGTCGAAATTGCCACCTCGACATTATGTTATCAGAGAAGAGAGTCAGATTTCCATATGTATGATGGCCTAATTTTATGGTATTCATTTTGAGTTGTAGAGGTAGTTTATTTAAGCTTTTGCACAAACCTGGTCCAAAAAAGATATTGGATGAGCGGCATCGTCTGAAGATGGCTTTTGATGTGGTAATAACTGTAAACACTCAATACTATTAGTAACTACTACTAATAATAAATGATGAGTATGATCTGTAATATCATTGTTTCATATAATCACTTGTGTTTTTATCTAGGCAAAAGGAATGAATTATCTTCACAAACATAATCCTCCCATTGTTCATAGGGATTTGAAATCTCCAAATCTTTTAGTTGACAAAAATTATACCGTGAAGGTAAATTCGTGGCTTTTCTTTTTCTTATTCTTTATTTCTGTTTGTTTTGTAGTGCATCCATTTTGCAAATCTAATGATATTGTGGTGTTGTTTAAACCAATGCCATAATTGCATAATTATGTAGTGCATGTCTAATATCTAATGAATTATGTTGTATTTATGTATCCTATTTGAATTGGTAATCAGGTCGCTGATTTTGGCTTATCACGGTTAAAAGCAAATACATTTCTTTCATCCAAATCTGCTGCAGGAACCGTGAGTTTGTTTTTATCCAAATCGACTATAGCTCTATTGTCTTCAACCAAAATTTTTTTATCTTACTTTCATTATGTTCTTTAATTATAATAATAACAGCCTCAGTGGATGGCACCGGAAGTCCTAAATGATGAGCCATCAAATGAGAAATCGGATGTGTATAGCTTTGGTGTAATTTTGTGGGAGCTTGCTACTTTGCAGATGCCTTGGTGTAATCTAAATGCTAATCAGGTATATGCCATTGATTAGTCTTTGATGGTAGAGGTGGGAATTTCGACCAATCTTCTAATAAATTGATTAATGCAGGCTATATATCATCTTTAACATGTCAATTGGGTAAAATAGAAAAATTAGTTTGAAAGGAAACAGGTCGAAAGGCTCCTAAAGGGCATCTATAGTGCATAAAATTTCCTGAATCATTTTATTTGAAAGCATTAGTTTACTATTGAAATATTATTGTTGTAATAAACTAACCATAATAAATTTGGACATAAAAGTATTTAGTGTCAACTCAACCTGACCTAATTCAACATGTACCAAAGTTACCCCTCAGCCAATCCACCTGACCTGCGCATTTTGCCATCTCTATTGGCAGTGAAGAAAGAAGAACTTCTAACACTTTTTTTGTATCTTGTAGGTTGTGTTAGCAGTAGGATCTAAGCAAAAAAGACTCGAGATTCCTCATGATGTAAATCGTCAAGTAGCAGCCTTGATAGAAGCCTGCTGGGCAAAGTGAGTTTTCAATTGCACATTATATAGGACAATATGGGCGGGTTAGGCAGGGTCAAAGACGACTTCAGGGTAAAACTGGTCATTTTAGTACAGGTCAAACCAGACGGGTTAGCTTGGGTAAATCTGACCCGCCAACAGTTTTTGTCCACTGACTAAAAGGTATATATATTGTGCTATTTTTTATTTACAACGCTCACAAAAAAATTTTGCACATTAAAAATAAACTTCAGGATACTTCAACCCGTTTGTTCCATTTGACGAGTTCCCTTTTTAGTTAATGATTGTGTTGTTCCACAATGAGATTTGGTAATGTTGATATAAAGAATGAAACTGTATTGCAGTGACCCACGGAAGCGGCCATCCTTTGCCAGTATCATGGAATCTTTAAAACAAATGATAAAACCTCTTACACCTCAACCCAATGGTGTGGACGTTTAACAACTAGTGTGATCACGTGAAGAGTGCCTTAGTGTCAATTGCTTAAGTAAACAATGGTATGAGATCTATAACTCAAATTACGTTCATGTAGATATGATTTCAGGTTGGTACTTGATCTCTGGATAGCTTTGTCTAACTTATATCGTATAGTTCTACTAATTCATGAATCCAAATCCAACGCGGAATTTAGTATTTAACTCATTACTGAATGTAAGTTTTTTTTTGTTATAAAATGTGTTGATATTAATTCCCATTTGAGAGTTAAATGTCAAAGTTGTACAAGTGTAGTGATTAGACCTTAAATTCATGGTTATCTTTGACCTCGAATTGGGTTAGTTTGACAGGTAATCAAATGTTCAAATAGATCTTGATTTTGACACATTTCAACTAATGACTTGAGCATGTTTCTAAATTCGTCTTCTCTGTCTACATCTGTGAATTTACGGGTAGATTGATCGTGTTTATGCAATAAAATCAGCTTAGTTTGGGTTGAAGCCGATTCTGAAGTCTTTCGACTCACATGATTGAAGCCTAAAATGTGTGACAAGATATTGATCGTAGATAAACACTTTATAAAGTATAAAGTGTAGACTTAAAGTTTTAAACTTTTATCTTATTAGCAACGAGTTTAGGACTTTATGCAAAAACAAGTTATAAAGTATAAACCAATAGCTAATTAAAATCATTTTTGAAAAGTTATTTGAGCTTATAAAAAACTAAATTACCAAAATATATTTAGCTAATTGTATTATATTTTCAGGTATATTGGTTTTCCTTCTATGTCATTTTTATGTATAAGTTTTGTCTATTTTGTCAAACATATTTATAAAAAGTAAAAAATCATCACTAAGATTACTTAGTGGTATAAGAAATATGATGTACTCACAAAAAGTCTCAGATTCGAAATCTCATGTAAACATCTCAAGGGTGCAAGAGAAAAGGTTCAAAAAGAAGTCACGAAATGCAATGGTCAGATCACATACATCCTAGTCAAAAAATTCGTATTTCGCCAATAATCTAAACAAGCAAAACCTCTTCTTTTTATCATTTGTCCATATAACACAAAAGCTTTATTTACAAACTCTAAACCAAAGCGCCACACCTCCTCATATAAACTTTCAGTTGGTTTTGTTAGATATTGTGAGTTTCCCCTCCAGATCTCTGGGTGATAGGGGTTTCTCATCGAGGGGTTTAAATTGAGGGCGAATGGGGTTCTCTAGCGCGGACCCGGTTAAGACAACGTATGCTAGACCTCCCGATATTCGCGAGTAATCCACACCTTTCAAAAAAAGATATACGGATGTAAATATTTGTAAGATGTTGGATTAGAGCTGGCAATTTTGACATGAAACGACACGGTCTTAACAGTTTTCGTGTTTGATCTTAACATGTTTCGTGTCTTAACATATTAAGACCTGTTAAGACATGTTATATATATAATACTAACCGAACCCTAAATCTTAATTTCATTTCATTATTTTTCTCGGTCTCTTTAGTATAGTATACATCATTCCCTGTCTCCTAGAAAAAACCTAAATCTAATCACTCATTCACTCTATTGATCTATCCTTCATAAAAAAAAAAAGAAAAAAAAAGGCCTTCATCCTCCATCCTCATTCCTCCATCAAAAATAATATAATTAACGTTATGTATTAGTTAAGATTTCTATGGAACTTTTGTATTTTTAAGGATTTTTTAAAATATTAGTTAAGACTTCTATGAAATGTATGTTAACAGGTTAACCTGTTAATTTTTGGGTCGTGTTTATGTTTGGGAAAAATAACACGATTGGTTATCGTGTCGTATTCACGTTTTACCTTAACAGGTTCGTGCCTTAACAAATTTCGTATAACCTGTTATGCTAGCTCTATGTTGGATAAATTGACTGCGATTTCTATCCCTTCTCATTTATAAAAAATATTAACTACTGTTATATACTAATTTTTAAAAAAAAAATTAAAACAAGTAAATTACCATTGTATCCTTCCATCTAACCACCCTGGACTATTTATTTACATAAAATATATGTATTCTCTTAATATAAAAAATCATTATCTATATCTATCTATACTTATATTATAAACGAGGAGCCATGTGTCTTAATTTTTGAATCTTTTTAAGAACTTTTGTATATGGAAATCATTTAACAACTATTTATTTGGCAACTTAGTAAATACTAGAAGGATGCCCGCGATACGGCGACAATGATGGTAGCGGCAGTGTGGTGGTGGTGGCGACTGGTGGCGGCGATGGTGCGCGCGACGCGATGAAAATGATGGTAGCGGTGGCGGCGGTGTGGTTGTGGTGGCGACTGGTGGGGGCGGCGGCGGCGAGTAGTGTAGGTTATTGATGTAAAAGGGGTAGTGTAATTATTTTAGGAATTAAGGGGTAGATGTTGTAAATTAGTTTCAATAAGGGTATTATAGGTATATCAAGTAGATATTTTAAAATAATGAATAAAAGGGAAGAGATATTTTGGGTAGTTCAAGCCTGTAATTTAAGAAAATATAGTAGTATAGAAGCATAGATATAACAAACTAAATTATTAACAAAAATAAATAAACGATTTTTCTGAATATCACCAACAACTCTCTATATTACACCACCATCATCGATTATTGTCTTATGGTGGTATTTTGACTTTGCATTAGGCATTTCCTTAAGGAGGTCGTCATATGTCATGTCTAGCTCGTCGTTCCATGCCACCATAGGCATGGCCTCATCATGCCTCTTCATCATCTTTGCTCGTTGATTTCACGAAAGGATTGGATGAGTTAGTGGGGTCCAAGGTGTGGGGTCCAAGGCGTGTATGTGTGTATGGGTTATTGCTTTTTTTATTGAGTATGAGAAGAAAGAGTGTATGTGTGTAGGTTTATAACTTTTTAATTAGGGATGAAGTGAGGAAGAGGGTATGATCGGAAGAGGATAATTCTTGGTTGTATTTTGAAAAGAGGCCTTCGAACTTTGATTTGATGTCCGAAATAACGTTTAAAAAAATCCGGAGAAATAATAAAAATTTGACAAATTCTAATTCCAAAATTTGAATAGCCCTAGCCCCTAACCATGGTCTCGCGTATTAGCGGATCACACCTCTTACATCCCGCTCTCTCCATATAAACTCCGTATTCATTTACCCCAAACCCTAACCATTTTTTTAACACAAACACACACACTCTCTGTCTCTCTGCCGCTACACCCTTCTTTCTCGAATCTTCTTTCTTCTCTTCAACAACAAATTAAACAATGGAGTTTTGGGGTAACTAACCTTTACTCTCTTACTCTACACACACGCACACATATATATACATATATATACATATATTGTTTCGATATTCATGTCTATTGTTAGGGTTTATATGTTTCCGATAAACGTTATTTATGCTTTTATAATCATGCGTTTGTTATGAATCGTTTATCTCTCTACATTTATATGTTATATATATGTATATCATTTTGTGTACGGATTTTGATTTTATTGTTAAGTTTGTGAGCTGAGCTGAGCTTCGTCTTTGTTTTGTGAATCAGTGTTGATATATATATATATGTGTGTATATATATAGATTATGCATGCGTTTGTGAATATTATTGTCAGTTTATGTGTTTATTTGTAAAAAAATGATATGAATAGCGAAATTATGTTATGGATTCAACAAAGAATGTTCGGTGCTAATATTTGTGTATTGTTAGGGTTTATCTGCACATGTAATTATGCACTTGTTATGAATCATTTGCTTATATGTATATTTTGTGATTCTAGTGTTTGGGGTTTATTTAATGATTTTTTTTTTCTAATTCTTTATATTATATGAGGTGAGCTACGCTTTGATATATTGTTATTATTATGTGATGTGTTTACATGAAAGAAAAATCGTGCGAATGGTGGAATAATGTTTTAGATTCGACGAAGAATGTTATGAAATATTTGCTAATTTTCGTCTGATCTGTATCTATGTGTCATGTGTGTGTGTATTCGTGTAAATATATAGTTTAATTTTTTGTTCTTTGAAACACTGGTTATTTTGAAATAAATAATGATATGCAAATGTTTGCCGAATTGATGGACTAGATTTAAGGAATAATATAAGCAAGCAATGTTTGTGTATGTTGATTGATATATGTTTATGTTCATATATAGAGAGATAAAGTGATTGTGTTGAAAGAAAAGCTGATATATTATTACTGAAATCATGCTTTAGATTTAACAAAGAATGCTAGCATCCTTATTTCGTCCCACTTTACTTATGTCTTTTTTTAGAGAGATAAAGTGATTGTGTTGAAAGAAAATCTGATATATTATTACTGAAATAATGCTTTAGATTAGAGGTGGCAAAATGTACTGGTTGGGTCGGGCTGGGTGAAGAGAAGGGTTAAAACGGGTCTGGGTCAAAATGGGTTCGGGTCAATATGGACAGTTTTGAAAATGGTATCAATTGGGTTCGGGTCAAAATGGGTCCGGGTCAAAATGGACTCGGTTCAAAACGGGCATTTAAGATAGAAACAATGTTATCTGCTTCCTTCAACTTTTCAGCAACTAATTCCAACAACCTCAATTTCAATTGATGCTTTTAGGTCCATAATTTGTCATTAAAAATACAAAATATATATATATATATATATATATTAATAAAACTCATTTCTAAGTGATGTTTATGATAACAAAACATGTTATCTATTGTTTCATGCGATTGTGATAACTTGACGCATGTGTATTATACAGTTGTAAGAAAGCATTGGTTTGACAAATATTTTTAAATTTTGTGTTAATAAAACAATAAAATAAAATTTTAAGTTACAGACTTTGATTCAATCACCCACTATGACCCGCGTGGAATTATTTTATGGCTCAGTTTAACCCAAGAAAAAAAAAATAATAGCCCACAGCTACCCAATTTTAATGGCACGGGTCCATTTTGCCACCTATAATTTAGATTTAACAAAGAATGCTAGCATCCTTATTTTGTCCCACTTTACTTGTGTCTTTTTTTAAAGTGAGTTTCGTTTGCTAGCTTTGATAAAAGATCTTATGAAAATGATTTTTGAATTGATCATCTGGATTTAATGAAGAATGTTAGAAACTAAAATTTGTGTTCACAAATATGCGACGTGGTGGGTTTATGTATATTGTACAGAACTTTTATTGTTTTCAGTAATTATGTAAAAAAAGGTTATTGAAAAAATATCGAAATAGATGTTTTAGGTTTAACTATAACTGTTAGGGACTTATATACATTTGAAACTTGACCTATTTATGTGGACTCAAATGGATGTAAGTTTATTTGACAGTTTGTTGGTTGTTTTTGGAAAAATTATATGGAAGCATATCTGCTTTAATGATCTGGATTTGATTAAAGTAACTTGTATAGGACACATGTTTTTGATTGATGGATGTGTTTGCTTTTATATTTGACTTCATGGTTATTTAACATGTTTGTTTAGTTCATGTTTTTAAATATGTTGTACGTGTAAGCTATTAGCATATATTTAGGTATCTGATTTAATAGTTATTTAGGTGGTTTGTTTGTCTGTTTTTCTAGATCTGTATGTTACTAGAGTTAGGTAGCAATGCATATAGTAGAACTAGGTTGGATGCTTATTCAGTACTTCTTTCAGGAATGGTCTTGTAGCAATTCTCTTTGCTTGTGGGTGTTCACATATGAGCTAGTGCATACTGCTCATGTATATGCATAGTTGGTCATTAGTATTTTTTGAAACATTGTCTGTAGAAAGTTGGTTGGTGGTCATAATTTGTTTTAGTTTTGTTCTGTTTGTTTTGGTGCAGTCTCTTACGTGTTTTTCCCCCTTCAGGTGTTGAAGTTGAAAAAGGTCAGACACTTGAGGTAAAACTTGGTGAAGGCAAGGTTTTGCATCTTTCACAGGTATGCCAAAGTTTATGAGTTTAGTACTTTGGAGTTTATCATTTTGCTTATATTAATTGTAGAATGTACTAAAATCTAACTTGTTTGCAGGCCTGTCTTGGAGAACCCAAGGGTAACAAACCAAGTGAATCAGTTTGCTTGTATATCACTGTTGAAGGGAAGAAGCTTGTTCTAGGAACACTTCATCCTGAGAGGCTACCTCAGCAACTATTCGACTTGGTGTTTGACAAAGACTTTGTGGTTTCACACAACTGGAAAAATGGACCTGTGTTCTTCTATGGATACAAAGCTGACCAGCCTGATGATGGTCAAGAATATCCTTCTTGATGTTATATTTTGTTTCTATCTTAGTTGCATTTAAATTCTTCCTTGTTTATGTGTTTTTGGTCATTTCATTTTTTATTATCGAATTTGTGTATTGTCGGCTCCTTGACCTGCTTGTTTTTGTGCTGTGGCCACTGAGTCTGAGGATATTGGTTAGTGAACATCTGCACTATTATTTCAATTTAGTGTTCAGTTTGTTACCTTTTGTTTATATCTTGTTCTTTTGTCCAGATTCTGACGAGGAAGAAGAGGCTCTTCGCCTTCCAATTCCTAATGGTATAAAGCTACTATATGTTGTTGATTATCTTAAATTTTGTGCTACTGGATTAACAGTTATATTAATATTTTAGTTGGGTCTGCAGGCAACAAGCAAGAGGCCAAGAAAGAAGAAAACCAAGCTTTAGTTAAAAAGAAGGAAGGTAAGCAGAAGGTGAAGATCGTGGAACCTGAGAAGGATAGTAAAGCTCATGGAGAAAGCTCTGACTCTGATGACAGTGATTCTGATGATTCAATGTCTGACGGTTCTGATTCAGACGAGGTACATAGTAGCATGTGTTTTACATATTTTCACAGTATTCTACTTTTGTAATAGTGTGTTATAACTTAGAAGTGTCTGGTCTTTTACTCTGATAAAGTTATGCATGTATATTTATTATATATGCATTACTTTTATTATGATTTGTTTGTTTTTAAGATGATTTTTTGTTTTAGGTATAGATCATATTTGGCAACTCAGTTTGAGGTGTCTTTGTATTTGTTGATATATTGATGATGAACCAAATTTGTTACATGTTGCCTTTCTAGGATAATGATGATTCCTCTGATAGCGAAGAAGATAGCAGTGATGAGGAGGAAGAGACACCAAAGAAGGTTAGCCTTATTTATGTGTTCTTGTTTAAAACTTATTTTATTTTTTATTAGTTTTGGCATGGCATTTGATGATCCACCGAGATAATTTAATCTGTATGTTATTTCTGTTTGTCAATATTGCTGTTGTAGGAGCAATCTGGAAAGAAGAGACCTAACGAGTCTGCTATCAAAACCCCTTCTACTGACAAGAAGGCAAAACTGTCTACCCCGCAGAAGACTGGTTAGTTTACTTCCTTTTTACCAATACAAAATCAACTTAATGTTTAAATTGAAGTCTTTTTTCTGTTTTACTGGGTTCTTACAAAGTCCTCATTTTTTATGACCAAGTTAATTTGAAATAGTCTAGTTGTCAACTACTATAATTGTATATCTTAGCTGCTTATTTTTTTCTTAAAATCGGTTTCACAGATGGCAAGAAAGCTGTAGGCCATGTAGCCACACCTCACCCTTCAAAGCAGGCGGCCAAGACTCCAGCAAACAAGTCTAACCAGAAAAGCCCAGCCTCCGCAGCTGACAGTGCACACTCCTGCAAGACTTGCAACAGGTTTGTCCTTTTCTAATAAAGGAAATTTTTGATCAATCTAATTGAAGTTTTGGTTAAATTTAATTTATTTTTCTGTTGGTTGGTTTGTAGGAACTTCAAATCTGATGTTGCACTTCAATCTCACAACCAGGCCAAACACAAGTAAAAATGTTTGAGAAGTGATTTGAGTGGGTGGCAGATTTTGTTGAAGGAGTGAGTGGGTAGTTTTAATTAATGTCTTGGGTCTTGAAGTAGTAGGTTTGTTTTTTAGTATGGAAAGAAGTCATCCTATTCTGACTTGAATTGTTGTGGAGAGAACATAGCATTTATGCCCCCCTGCCATTTTGGATTTCTATGGTAGTTCTGAGTTCCATACTTCTATTATTCTATCTGCTATGCATCTTTTGTGATTTACATTTTACTCGGAAGTTTTATTAAAAAAAAAGGTCACCCAGTGCTTTTATTGAATGCTATTGCTTTGGAGAGAAAGTAAATATAGTTTTCATGAGCTACAATTTAGAGCATCTCCAAACTGATTTGTCTTTTTTATTCCCCTACTAGATTAAACCCGTGCTAAATAATTGTAGATAACCCGTGCTAAATAATTGTATCTATGTACTATAGTTGACTAATCTATTGAAATTGATCACAAGAAAAGTTGGTAAATTTCATAGATTTATTCAACTAATATAATAAAATAAGGAGTTATCTAATTCATATATATTGTCAAATAAGAAGAATGGAAATGAAAGACTTTAATTTTATTTATATTACATAAAAATAAAAATAAGAAAAATGCCAACTAAATCCATAGATACTGTTGTTAGCGTGCATAAAAAAATTGTATCTTTTATAGTAAAAGCTTACTCATGAATATTATGATAATATCTTTTATAGTAAAAGCTCACTCCTGAATATTATGATAAAGTTATAACTTTTTTATGCACGTATAAGGCTGTTATTAACAATATCCTAAACCCTAAAAATAATATTTAGACTTACAATCACTTGACTAACTTTAGACACTTATCTATTTAAAAACACAATCTAAACGTAAAAATTAAACATTTTCAAATCCCATGAAAAATATCTTTTTGGATTTAATGAATATAAGAAAATGAAAGAAAAAAAAATTCCAGTATAAATTCTAAAAATTTAAGTGAAATAAAATATTTGACTTTTCGAATTTAATTTTTAAATTTCATATCACTCATGCATCTGAGATAACTGTGCTAGGC
>JAOEHQ010005180.1:0-17912 GCA_025447715.1 Asclepias incarnata
CTCGACTTTAGGTCCTGAAAGTGCAAAACGGGCCAAGTTCAGGGACGAAAAATGTAATTTACCCATATATATATATAGTGTTGTAGGAAAACTTTGTTTTGGAGCTTCAGTGTATTATATTTGGAAAGAACAGACTGTTTGGTGGTGAGAGTATATGTGATAAAGCTATCATAGAAAGAAAGAATGTATTACAAATTAAGACTCATGGGATTGAGAGTGAGAAGAACCGCCTGGAAAGGGGTTGGTTAGTGTTTGTATTGGTTCTGGATTAGGTTAGGTTGGCTGCAAAAGTAGTTTAGTCTTGTCTGCTAGTTTGAATTTTGTTGTATGTCATTTTCTGTTTGTTTAGTAAATTGGGAAATGTCCAATTTGATACTACAATTGAATGTAAATAATTGGTTATTTATAATATATACTTTCACCTTTTGAGAAAACAAAAACAAAAACTTGGAACACAAACTGACTGAGAAACAAGATATGGCCAACATCAACATGCACATTACTTGACAAAAATAAAAGGTTTTATCAACACACCCTGTGTGCATACCATACATACAGGGATACACAAACCACTAAACAATTTAGCACTTGATCTTAATTCTACCCCAACGCTAAACAAATCAGTTCATTCTACCGCTATGCACCACGAATTACAAAACTAGAACCCTACACCTTTTCAATCTCCCCATCCAGATTTCTTGGCACTACCACCACCACCACTAGACCCTGCCTCGTTCCATCCATTAGTAGGTGCCCCAGCCTCATTTGATGACATGGTAGACTCCTTGTTCCACCCTGACACAGGTGTTGCTGCCTCATCTGCTGCCACGCTCGTCTCACGGTTCCACCCAGATTGTGAGCGAGGAGTTCCAGATTCATCTGCCGCCCCACTGGATTCACGGTTCCATCCAGACCGAGAACGAGGGGTCCCAGAATCATCATTGGATTCACGTTTCCAACCGGGTTGAGAACGAGGGCTACCGGATTCGTCTCTGTTCCCAGGAGGACGAGGCTGAGGCTTCTTGAAATACTTAGGCAAAAATTCTTCTGCTTTGTCAGGATATTTTACCCTTACGAAACTCTCCAGACATTTTCGGTACGAAAAGTCTTCTTTACGCCCATCAGTGGATACAACGAAAAGACAACGACTGTCTTGGAACTGTGTATGCTTGGCGATCTACACAATAAATAAATTTATAAATTTAATATAAAAAAACAACCATATAACTTGGAAAAGAAAAAGACTGTCAGCATATCCTTCGAGTTAAAGTTTTCGATTTCAATCTGTTTGCATACAGAATATAACCAATAGCAATTGTAATAAAGGAAATGTAGCATAACACCGCTGGTAAATTGGTAAGAAAATGTAGCATAACACCGTTGGTAAATTGGTGAAACTTTACTCGCTAACTTAAGTACCATATGGCCAGTCACAATAAAGTGAACGTACTTTATGCCCATTTCTATTTTAAGCCAACCACTTTCTAAATCCTACAAACTAGAGACTATACTTTATTCCCATTTTTATTTAAGGGATAATGTTATTGACTTAAATATGGTATACATAGCAGTGACACTAGTTGCAGATGTGTTTGAAACATGAGTGCTAAAACACAAAATGTAGCAGAAGGTTACCATGAAATGATCGATTCCAGCACCCATTTTCTGGTCTTTTTCAGGGTGGTGAGAGAAGACATTGTCAATAATATAAGCTTGATCATCCGCCGACAAAGGATCTCCATCATTGTACCTTCACAAAGCAAGCCCAGTCAGAATAAGGATTCAAGTTCCATAAACTTAATTTTGAAAGATAAACATGGGTGGCTCGGGTAATTGGTCATAAAGAGTAGATTTAAGCGTGGACCAGCCCTTTTAACCCGTCCTTTTTTAGTAAATCCGTTAGCTTAACCCATTTGACCAATCAAATAAAAGATAACCCGGATTAACCCATTCACAGATACCACCACCTCTAGTAGAGGTGGTTACTAGAAAGGGTGAACGAAAAAAATAATTGAAATTGATTATTACCCTGTCTGATGCATGATTCTCCGAATCGATTGCATGACAGGCTCAATCACAGCGACAATCTCCTGCTCATCAGAAGTGAATATATCAAGCCGTTGCCTAGTTGCGGTAAAAGGTCCACTTGACCTTGGACCATCATTCGGTCCCCCTACTGGCCTAGCTGGGCGGTCTCTTTTCGGACCCCAACCTTCTTTCTTCTTCCATCCACCCTGGTCTGGTTTTTGTTCAGCCTTCTTATTCCAGCCCCATGAACCCGGTTCTAGTGCCTTTTCACTTGCCTCATCAGTGGCAGGAGTGGAACTCCCGGCTACTTCATCCTTTTTCTTGCCCCATGGAGCACCCCAACCACCTTTAGAATCAGTCTTTGCTTCCACCTTCTTGCTCCAGTCAAACCCTTCGGTTTTTTCTCCAGTGGACACTTCCACACCCTTATTCCAACTGGGTGCATCAGGTTTTTGCACAACTTTTCCCCATGAAGAAGATGATTCACCCGCAACTTTCCACGAGTCTTTCTTGCCCCACTGATCTGCCTTTGAAGAATCATCCAGTGAACCATGGGCTTGACCAGTTTCATCAGCTTTGTTATCCTTCTTCCCCCAAGAGGTCCACGACCCTGTTTTCTCTTCCTTTTCTCCACCTTTATTCAAACTAGATGTATTTATTTTAGCTGTAGCTGCAGGTGTACCCCAAGCATTAGACTTGGGTGAATCTTCATTGTCATTCTTCTTACCCCACCCGGAGTCATTTGTTCCAGCCACCTGTTGACCCCAAGAACCAGAAGCCTTCTCGACTGTGCTTTTCTTCCCACCCCATCCGGGTTCATCTGGCTTGAGCACCTTTTGGCCCCAAGAACCCGCATCCTTCCCACTTTCATTTTCACTTTTCTTTGCACCCCCCCAACCACCACCAGTCGCCGGTGTAGTGTTGACAGAACCTCCCCAGCCACCACTGGATGTCCCATCCTCTGGAGCAGGACCTTGATCCAATTTTGCTGCCCCCCAACCACCGCCAGTTGCCGGTGTCTTGACAGAATTTCCCCAGCCACCAATTGATATCCCATCGACTAGAGCTGGAACATTATCGGATTTTGCTGCCCCCCAACCACTGCCAGTCGCCGGTGGCTTGAGCACCTTCTGGCCCCAAGAACCTGAATCATTCCCGCTTTCGTTTTCACTCATCTTTGCACTCCATGGTTCAACCTCTTTTTGAGATTTTGTTTCCCCCCAACCACCGCCAGTCGCCTGTGTGGTCTTGACAGAACCTCCCCAGCCACCACTAGTTCCATCTTCTGGAGCAGGACCTTGATCCGATTTTGCTGTTCCCCAACCACCGCCAGTCGCAGGTGTCTTGACAGGACCTTGATCCGATTTTGCTGTTCCCCAACCACCGCCAGTCGCAGGTGTCTTGACAGAACCTCCCCAGCCACCACTTGATATTCCATCGTCTAGAGATGGAACATTATCGGGTTTTGCTGCTCCCCAACCACTGCCAGTCGCGGGTGTCTTGACAGAATTTCCCCAGCCACCACTTGATACCACATCGTCCTGAGTGGGACCAGTTGCCCAAGTTGGTCCGGCATCCATTCCATCAAGAACTAAGTCTTCAAACACTGGCTTAGTTGAGCCAGGATCATGTTCAGGTGACCCTGCTTCCATATAGTTGTCTTCCAGCTCAAAGTTGTCCACGTCACCACCAAGACAACCACTATCAGTCTCTTCAGAGCCACCACACACTAAATGAAGGAAGCTGTAGACATCAATGCCTTCCTTTTGGTTCAATTCAACCTAAAAAGAAGATTTGTATAAATAGCAGTCACCATATGATATTCAATAATCAGTATCAAACGACAAACAGTTGTAATAAAGCATGGTGTTGGAGAGTGTTTCAATAATCATTTTTACGGTGTCGAGTGTTTACCAAATTCTAATTATTTAATCAAGTAGTAGATAAGACGACGGCAAAGAATGTAAAAAAGGGTATGTGTGATTTTACTTTACTCTACTCTTGATAACCAACTTGTTGTAGCTAAATTCAACCCTTAATAAATTGAGTAGATGTAGTTTGCCCCGAACACTAGAAACTGTTTAATACTTTAATCAATTTCAGAAAGAAAAAAAAAATGGCAAATTCTTGCCATTACTTTTTTTGAACGTTTTGAGCCAATTATTTGTGAATAGATTAAATCAGGATGCGTTTTATCAACTGCGTTTAAAGTCTTTCAAAGTTCTGTTTGATGCAGAAAATCTCCTAATTTCTCAACTTTAAAGATAATTTCAGAATAATTATACTTGATATACCAGGTAATTATAGAAGAAAAAAAAAACTTGGACAATGTTATGGGTCAACCTCACCCTTTCAACTTGTGAAACTTTTTTTCCCATTTCACATTTTGCCTCCTCTATTCAAAATGTACTTTAAAACACATCGTATCGTTGTGCCCAAACCTTATAAACTAAATTTATTGAATAAAAGAAGGCATGACCATGGAATCAGATATGAACCTCTCTTGTGTCCCAAAGAATATCAAATCGAGATCCTGTACCCACAGATACAGGTTTTCCCCAAGAACAAGCAGCCACGATGCTCGACAATGAATCAGCATGGCACTTCTCAGCCGCCCTTTCAAAACACCTTTTTGGCGTCTGCAAAAAGTCAAGCGGTAACAAAATTATGCAATAAGACCTGTAAAAATCAGCATAAAAAGGCATCTTAGAGAATGTATAGAGTCAACGCCTTACATAAACGGTAGCTTCCGAAAAAGGAACTTGGAAGTTGAGAGCCTTATTGAGTGCCTTAATGCCCGCCAAATTGAAGCCAATTAAGAACCCGGCACAAGTCATGCTACTTGCCAACAGAAGCAAGTGCTCTTTTAGCATCCCTTTCGTAACCATTGATACCGAGGTTGAGAGGCGCTGCAAAGTAAGAAAAAATGGATGGATTTCCAGTAAATTATAATAAGAAAACTACAAATAATTATTCTTAGCATTGCAGAATCAAAGTACCAAGTCGCACGTGCGCCATGGTGTTCAAAAACACTATTAATAAGAATGATGTAATCATCATAAGCCCAAAATTTTTTATAACTTGTGGTTTATTCTTAGGGCAAAAAAGCATTACTAGCAACACACTTTCATATAATTTTATTGGACTTGAGAAGCATAAAACAAATGCATCTTACAAAAATCTCCTAATTTGGAGTTCGAATCAAAAAACATACTAACAAACTTGAATGGATTACAATAGAGGGAATAGATAGGGTTATGGTCCAACAACTAAACTTTTGAAAGTTCACTAAAATGAAAAACAGGTATGGATTGACCGGGCCAAAACTTGAATCACCAAATTCTTGAAAACATCTAAATTGCTTACACTGAAAGGGGGGAAAATAATTATTTAAACCATTACAGTATTATAGTTTTTATAACCCTAAATAATACATTAATTAATTGCATATAATTTTCGATAATGGACAAAAACAACTGTTGGGATGGAGACATAACCAGATCTGACACGTTTGAATCCATTTATAAAAAAGTGACCTTTTTCATCCATATTACCCAACCCAACCCACAAGCCCATTTTCGCCATCTCTATTTATTACAATAGTTTTCAGAAACTTAACGTTTTTTAATAGGTCTTTGATGGTTATATCACTTTCGCAACAGTTTTTGAAAGTTGAGGGATGAAACTTGAAAAAAAGAAATAGTGGTGACAGTATTGCAATTTTGCCCTATTTCTGAAGATCCACTCAAAGTGAAAATTCAATTAATATATATATATATATAGAGAGAGAGAGAGAGAGAGCAAGAGAGACCGACCTGAACAGCTTGCTCAAAAGCGCAAGCTATGCCAAGAAGATCCTCAACTTGTTTAATAGCATAAGGAATAGACCGTGTTGTGTCGATCAAATGGATTATGGGAAGACATGAATCCATAACCGTCCTCCATGCATCACCATTTTTCTTCACTGCTTCTTTTTCAAGAACAACATCTATTGCTAATTCACCTTTTTGATCCCTAGATGAATTTTTGATCCAAACTGTTGTTTCAGGACTGATCCACGTAATATTTGCTTCTTTGACCCGTGGATCGCCTATTTAAATAGCCACAACCATTTATTAAAAACATCTTGGGGAGATAAAATAAACAAGAATCAATATATACCTTTAATAACAGTATTTAAAAAAACCGGACATATATCATCAGCAAAAATATGTGCAGTCTTCTCTAACTGGATAACAGAAGTGTCTTGGCAAAAGAACTTCAAGCACGGCGTCCAGTTGCTGGAAGATGACTGCTGGAAGGAACATTCACTGCAAAGCAGTAGCCATAGACATTAAGGATGTCTACCGAAAAATTGATGAATCCAGTGAATGATATATGCTTAAGATAACCACATCACAAAAAACTAAATGTGGTTCAAAACAAAACAAAAAAAAAAGAATTATAAAGATAACAATTAACATACCTGCATGATATCTCTATTTTTTTGAACAGCTGACCAACCTTTTTCTTCTTCCGGAAAGAGTTTAGGGTATCTTGACATTTTGTCAAAACATCTTCCATGCTAATGTTTGATTCTTCCAACAGCTTCTGCACAAATATTATAAAGAAAATAAAGAGGAAATTAATGCAGAAGAAAATATGCTCCAATGCAACTTGTGAAACCCTACAAATATATCTAAAAAAATTCAGTAAAGCACTAGCAACATTGATCATATTCATGTTTATGAATAATAAGAACCTTGTTGAGGTGAACATGCCCAACAAGCCCACCATCCATTTCAGCACTCTCATATGTAACTGGCTGTCTTTTATATCTGTAAGAAGATATCAGCATGAATATGAGAATTATCAAATCATAATCGATTTTCCATCATGGTTAAACAATAATAGATCAACTAGTTACAGCTAGAAAGTCGATCAGAAGACATTAATCTGTACAAAACCCTAAGTGAATAATGTTATAAGAACACTAGTTTCCATTATCTGAGAGAGTTTATAAACTAGGTTGTAAGAAACAGTCCTTCAATAAGCTAGAGATAGCAAAATGGGCAGGTTGGGTAATGAACCAAAACAGGTCAACTCTATTATTGTCACAGCGCAGCAGGTCGAATTGGATTCACCAACAAACACTTTCTCCCATTCAAATTTATTTTTTAATTTTATACATACATAATGTGTTGAACTTGATTACGGTTACAGAAACAAGCCGGTTAGGGAAAATATTCAAAAAAATATAAACAAATGAGGTCATTTGCATATGAATAAACGCCTTTGGCAAACCTTCAGCCGATTTGATCTGTTAGAGAACATATAAATATATAACCAAAATCAAGTCATTTAAATTTTATAAATTTAACAGGAGTCAGCTAGATGAAACCACGTAATCCGAATATAAAGAAGCAGGTAGGATTCTTCAACGAGTACTCAGAGAAAACATACTCTATCAAAAACTCGAGAGCAACATCCTTAAGGCTGACTTTGCGCAAATGATTTTTGACCGCAAATGCAGCGTACTCCAAACAATGCTTTCCCCCACAATCACAGTCATTCAAATACAATACAACCCGGCGATCATTAGGGGCATTCTTGAAATTCACCCCACATTGCAGTATTTCCTAAGCAATTAAAACCAGGAAAATATTTATGAATGTTGGGCATGCAAGTAAAAAGAATTAGAAGTGGCAAGAATGCAAGATGAGTGGGTCAGCCGGTTTGGATAACAAGCCCATTTCAAAACTTATTCATGACAAAATTTTGATTGCAAAAACAATATTATTTATTAAGTATCTAAATCATAGAAAATAATCTATTTTATTGTATGCACTAAAAACAAAATGTTGGTGAATCTAGACCAGTTTCTGATGAAACACAACCCAAATCGACCCATTCATATGCAAATGGGTCAACATTCTCACCTCTAAGAAAATCTTAAATTACTTGGGAGTAAGAAAATACCTTCATCATATTCCATGAGGAATTACTATTTGGAGAAGAATCAAGAACCGCCTTGTATGCAGGATTTGACATGGCAGTTGCAGCCAACACTCCCACGGGTTCACCAGCAGCAAATAGATTTTGAGTCATTGCCCCATACTCGAACTGTATGATAGAGTTACTGCAAACGTTCCTTACCGTTCCATCATAACAGATCACCACATCCCGGAGGATGGCCATGGAGTTTTTGAAAAGGATTCCGGGCTCTGTCAACCCTCGTGAAGACCTAACCATGACTTCTCGATTAGCAACAGAATGAACCATCTCTTGGTATGGGTCCAGCCCATAGAATAGACAGCTCCTGATCAGACCAAATTCCTCATATGGGTACCTCTCGGCAAAAGGATAATTTCCAATAAAATGAGAAGACAAATCTTCAGCCAATGTTCTCGAGTATAACCTTCCCGTTTCTAAGATCTGTAATCCTAGGAAACCGATCTGCTGAACTACTCTCGTAATAGCAGAATCACTTTTTGAATCTATTAAATTGCCCATTGATGAAAATCTCAAAATGAAGTCTGAAATGGGACTTTTAGCAGCCCGCAGATGCCTATCCAGCTGTAGTGCTATCACTTCATTGTAGTTTGACCTCAAGTGATATAACAAAGATGATAGCTCTTGAAGTTTCGATTCGGTAGTTTTTAAAACATCCTCTGGAACCACAAAGTCTTCCAGACTTATGTTAAACCCTTCAGCACACAGATTTTCCATCAACATGGGTTGTAATGAATCAAAAAGCTTTAAAACTTCTTTAGGCCCCTTACTAAAGAAGATTGAGCTGATCACTTCATTCATGATAGACTGCATCACATCGCGACTGTAATCTAGCTTCAAGATTTTGCTGTCCTTAATCAAGAATCGGTCACCTGAACAGCTAAACCCACGCGGTAGATAACTCTCTAGCAGCTCGAGAACCGTCCACAAGGGACCACAATTGCAAACCTTTAAGAGTGAAGGTTTCGGCAACGAACTCGAAGCAAATAATGCCAGCTGCTGGACTTCAGCTTTACTGAAGAAATACTTCCTGAACAAAGTCTTGAGGGATAGCATTGAATCAGTTCCAAGCTGAAGATTCACGTTCCCGTTATGAGAGCTTAAAAGCTGCTTCTCAACTGCGAACAGCTCCAAAACCTCAGCTTTTGCTTCAGGAGATTGAGGATAAAATATGTGAATGCAGTCTCCATCAAAATCAGCAGCAAGGGGACCACAAATGATCGGGTTGATTTTGAAGGTGTGGTCATCATGGATATAAACAGACAAAGCTTGCAAAGCATGCTTGTGGGTCGTTGGCGGCCTATTGATAAAGATCACATCTCCCTCCATTATCTTTCTATGGACAATCTGGCCCGGTTTCAAAAAAGTGTGACCCTTGGACCCTTCTCTAAGTGAATAAGTAGACTGACCATCTCTATAAGTGAGGCAGAGCTTATCATCGACTAACTTCTGAAGAAATTTCATGTTGTGCTCTGTGACGCGTTCTTCGAAAGTAATTCTTTGGGCAATTTCATATGGTATGCCAATCTCAGCAACACCTTTATATGGATCACCCGTTATGACACTACGAGAAGAAAACCCAGATCCTTTGCTTATGAAAAGCGTTTTCATCTTCTCAAGCCATGCTTTCGTAGAAGACGAATCAGTCTGTGTTTTAGCGATTGAATAACGTGTATTTCTGTCAGGGGAGGCCTAGAAGTATTACAAAGTAGCATCAGATTGGATTGAAATAGAAAGGAAAAAAAACAGATACTGATTATACTGGAATGACCTCCTGTCTTTTATATAAATAAAAAAAGTGTCAGAACTTATTTGAATAAACAAAAACCGATGTTGTCACAACAAGATTGCAATACTTGTGGAGCTTATAAAAGATGTTTATAACACCATAAACAAGAATGGAGGACAAACATTGGGAAGATGTCTTTGAGAGGTGCAGTTGATTAATACAGCTGAATTTGAATAAATATTGCAACTTCAACTCATTTAATAAATGGGTCAGTTCCAGTTATTTTGGTTACCAACGGTAAATCGGGTAAAATAACAAAATAAAAAGAGAAAAAACGAGTCCAGATAGAACTAAAAGGTTGAAAGTCTCCCAATGCATAATTCAAATACATAAACCTCCAAAATAATTTTACTTTCAAAATTATTGTTGTGATGAAATAAAAAGTGTTAGCATATTTGGCACACTAACTATAAAAGTTTAATAACACAAGTAGAACGGGTTCTGGATAAACCCAATTTGCAGCATACAAAAAATACCTATTTTCAACCGTCACAACTTGAGAAGGTACAAAAGAAAGTAGTATGAACCCATCATCAAAACGAACGAGAAAGGGTAGAAAAATATATAATGACAGCCAAGAGTACAAAACAAACAGATTAACATGAAAAGCACCTTAGCACCCCTTGACTGAAGGTATTGATCCACAGCTAATTGCAAATCAGTTACTTCAAACTCAAGAGACTCGAAATTTGGATTCCCTGACCTTGAACTCTTTATAATTTCCACTTGCCTCAGCACTTTCTTCAGCATTGGCATTGAGATATCCTAGAAGACATTGGAAAAGGTAATGTTGCATCTTACATTAAAGACAAAATTTAAAATAACAAATGAAATGGATTGTACACAGCAATAACCATTATAATGGTTAATGATTATTGGCGTATAAAAACTCTTTGTTAAGTTAAGGAATCATGGATAAAAAGAAGCAACAAACCGAAGATGAAACGCTGATGCCATCAGAAACGTCTGGTGTGGACAAACAATTTGGTGGGACAGGAAGGTGTTGCATGATATATCCTTCTTGAACAAAACACCCTCGTGCAGCTAGCTTCTTTTTGGTTGCCTCTGGGATTTTCTTCAGAATTTTCAAAACCTAAAATTGTTGCAGAAAAAATATGTAATAAGAAAATCAATGGAACATGTCTAAACAAAACACATTACAGCTTTAAGCCTTTAACATATAGAAGGCATTTGGAATTTTCATTTAAAGTGTTATGTAACTTGATGCAATAACCAGTTATGGATGTTCAGCAAAAAATGATTGTAGTTCTTAGTTCTTGGTCAATTGAGGTCAAAATTAAACAGGCCGATATGGGTTTGACCTCAAAAGGGTCAAATTTAAAAAAATTAGCTAGAACGTAACAGGTTGAACTGGTAAAACAAGTTAAAAGTCATCCAAAGTCTAAATAAAACACCAATCTCATAAATCCTTTAATTCAAAAAAGGTAGACTATTATTGAAATAATCATTTTGTTGTTCTAAACTTCAGATCAATAAATGGCCAAAAAAAATATTGTTTGTAGGTCAGCTTGGCCTGTCCTGTTTCTCAATATTAAAACATGACCCAAATTTAGCTTGAACCCATTTTGACACATTACCCCTGGCCTATCTTGCCATTTCTAATCAAAATAATCAGATTTGAGGAAGCTAGAAAGAAAACTATTAACCATAATTACCCATATCTAGCTTCGACAAACGATCAGATTATGATTCTTCAATACACATTAATTGCTTTAAAAATGCACATCCAAAAACTCCATAATATATCAGACGATACAATCACCCAACAAGGGGGTTGCTCAGATCTAACAAAAGTATGAATTTACATAACTACAGATCGAACAACTTTTAGCATTACCTCAGATGGAAGTAATGGACGAGTATTTCCATAACCGTATCGGTATCCATATCTGTCTAGAAAGTCCCAGAAACCCTCTACGGGTCTTGTTCGTGAAGGATACTTTAGCTCCAAACCATCCTTCTTCTGATTTTCATTGACGGTCACTTGTGCAGCCTCCTGTATAACAATGTCCCAAAAATAAGCAAAGACATCAAACATTAACCACAATCATTACAGATTATTAAGTGGACATCTAAGCAATATCTTCAGACACTAACTGAAAGTTTGACAATGATGTTTACCTCGCAACAAAGGGCAAATGCTCTATCCAGCATCCCAGCGTTCTTGGACTGTAACTGAAAGTACACACAAGCATTTGAAAATGAAAACGAAGTCATTGAGGCGTGTTTCAATATGCATAACCCATCTTTTAATATTCTTTTAAAAGTATATACAAAAGCTAAAACGATGATAATAGAGAAAACAATTTCTGATAGCATATATGTTCATGAATAGGTCACTACTACACTACTATTACATGTGTGGCAAATACATCAAGAGAAAACAAAGTGACAAAAACATCATGAAAAGTGGCAAAAACATGTAATACCCTTCTATTCTTGAATTTTAGGCACTTGAGGCATATCAAACTCAAAATGCGCTTCAACTCGCCGATATGCGATGGATGATATATTGGAATTGGCAACTCGATGTATCCAAAATGCCCTGAAATAAGGAAGGAAAATATATTTAAAACAAAGTTTCATGAAATGTAAGCGCATGGCATAAGTTTTAAAATAACATTTGATATTTACACATTGCACACCTTCGCATTTCCCGGGTTCAGCTGTACCACAAGCTTCACATTTCCCAACCTCGAGTGGAAGCCCGAGAAATGGATTTGTCAACTGACTCGCGTGGGTAACGGGGCAGTCACTAATGGAGGACAAACACTGTATACATCAAATACAAAAGGTTGTCAGATGAAAAACATAGCTAATTTCTATTTGGTATTTGATACATTAACTGATTAACTGAAGCAAAACAAGGAAATAAAACTTACAATTTCTTGACGGGTCGCCAAAGAAAAACTAATCCCCGTTATATTCCCCTCTAAAATAGCGGATGGTGTATTTTCTTCCATCGATCAAAATCTGTTTCATTATACAAACAAATACATCAATATCCACATTTCCAATTAAACAAAACTAAGTACTTGATATGTAGGAACATTAATCAGCACACAATATATTTTATATATCCTAATTTCTACAAGACTTGTACGAAAGGAATGAAAAACAAACATATAACTTAATAAAACAAATGTGAAAAATCATCTACAAACAAAATAGTGCAGAAAAAATTGTAAAATTCACAGAACAATACACATATAGATACATATACACTTGACTACATATGTCTAGCTTCATATTCACAATAAATGTAAAACCACAACAAAAACAATTTCAAAATAACAACAATCATTTCAAACACGTTTTATGATATAACTCTTTAAAACCTAAATAACCAACAACCAAAAAAAAATATTATTTTATAACAAAATCAAAAAGTGTTTTCATACATTTAATCCCTAAAAATCAACAGTCAAGCAAGATGCAAACAATGTTTTTCTTTTTTCTTTTTTTTTTCCTACAAAACCCAAAAAAAAAAACACATTTTTACAAAATAAAATAAATAATCACTTAATGAGCACAAAAACAGTAAAACGAAGCATTAATAGCATAAAACAGATCCTTCAAAACAAAAATTAAATATATAAATAAAAATAAAAAAATAGAAGAAAACCCTAAATATATATAAACATTAAAACACGCACATTTAAGCTTAAAAACATCAGATTATAAACATGCATTTATGTATCTAACAAAAATATATATTAAAAAAAATCAACAAACCCTTTTTTTATTTTTAAAAAAAAAACAAAAAACAGAACATATTAACCTTAAAAAAAACAGTAGTATTTTTTTGCGGAGAAAAATATGTATAGATATAAAAACCTTAAAATGGAAAATGTGTGTAGAAATAAAAGATACCTTTTAACGGATCGATTATGAATTTTAGAGTGAGAGTGAGTGAGTGAGTGAGTGAGTGAGTGAGAGTGAGTGAGGGGGGTTTTAAGGGTTTTTTGAGAGAGAAAGTGTGTTTTTGAGTGTGTGTAAATAAGTAAATAATTTGTGTGGGTTTTATTTTATATTCTGGTTTTGGGAATAAAAAAAAAATGTAGATGGTGGTCTGTCACGTATTGAGATTGAAATGACAAAATAGGGCATGGTGATTTATTGGTGAGATTGAATATGAGAGTGAGTGCAGGAGGGTATAATTGAGAATGGAAATAATAAATCCTTCTAAAACAATTATCAAAAAATTCTTTTAAACCACAAAATGATAGACATGTGAAAAAATCAAGAATAAAATTGAAAAAAAGATTTAATAAAATACACATATAATCTTGTAATTTTAAGAGGATTTTTAAGCTAATTTTTATAAGGATTTATCATTTTCCAATGGAGAATTATTCGGGTTGGTGTGTGAATGAAAGGTTAAATATATTATACCGTCATGTATATATGACTTTTTTTTTCTTTTATCTTTTTACTCCGTATTTTTTATGACTAGAATGTTACCGATATTATGCACAAATGAATAATTTGTATGTAGCATCTCGTATTTTTAAAAGGTGAATAAATAAATATTTGAAATACGGTATTTATTTGGTTGGAATCTTAGGTTGCGTTTGGTTCACAGATTTGATGAAATTGAAATTGAATTTCATTTCTCAGTGTTTTTGGTTGTCAAAAAATGATGGATTTTCATTTCATTGGAATGTAAATATTCTCTTATTTGATGAAATCTTCGTTTCTTTGATGATTTTCATTCCGTCGGAGACAAAAATACCCTTCATAACCCTAAACAATAGATATGCCTCTATCTTATAAACAACCATTTCTTTCACTTCACTACAGATCTAAAACATCATCTCTTCCTCCATCCATCTCCTTCTCTATCTACCTCACTCATTATCATGTAACCTTCAAAAACACCTTATTTTAATAAATAAAAAAGTTATATGTGATTAATCAATCTTATCCTAATCAAATAACAACAAGCTTAGACAAACGCATTTCATTGTAAATTTTGATTTAAATATTAACCAATTTCAAGTAATCGTTTGATATTAATTCATTTATATCATCTTTTTCTTATGTAAGTGATTTCTTTTTTGCGCTTTTTTTATACTGATTGTGGTTTTTCTGCCATGAAATTGTTGGCTCGACTAATTAAAGTTGTCAAAATAAGTGTTTTTGCTTCAATCAATTTATGTTAATCCATCATATATTTTCAGTTTTTTTGTTTCCTCCGTGCTATTATATATGTTTTTCTTATGCATTGGGTGATGAACAGGATATGTCACGTATGGACAAGTTCAAGGCTAGTTGAAAGATCGTGAATAAGCCAGAAGTCGTGTTAAACTTTTGGAATCTGGAAGGAGATGACCGAAAGGCTTTTGTGAAGCTTATTTTGGAAGAGTGATATGAATATCAAAATACTTTTGTTGCTTTATTAGTGTGGAAATCGTAAATATCAAAATATTTTTTTGGGAAGCTTTTGTGTATGATGATATTTGTAGCTATTGTATTTGTTGTAACATTGTAGTGCATCACGCACTGTGATTTAAACCATCATATTGTCCTACTAGAATGCTTTATAGTTTAGTTGTTTTATTGACAACAACAATAAGTCCCTACTAGTTAATTACAATTTGTCTAATAAGTTGTCTTTATTTTGTAGACACATTTATATTATCTGCAAGAATTTATTACTCATTTTAATGTATGTATTTTATATGTTTTATACTTGGCATTTGGCGTTTAATATTATGTTTTTTCCATAAATATAGAACAATTAAAAAACTGTTGATTAAGGGTATTTTGGTCTTTATCAGAAGACCATTCCAATTCCGTTGACAGATTTACAAACCAAACAGACAAAAGGAATTAAAAATTTTATTCCATTTCCTACAACCAAACACGCGACAGATTTAAATTCCCTTCCTTCAGATTCCATTCTTTTCACACAAAAAAATATGTGAATCAAACGCGCCCTTAGTGACTAGAGGGTATAATACCCTTTATTTTTGGAGTTAATTTCTATTCATAAGCAATTATCAAATGTTAATAAAGGAGAAATTCATCAAATTATTGTGATAATAATAATTCATTGAGTTATTTAGCAAAAGTTGGAAGGTGATTAGTGTGTGTGAGCCGTAACTTAGAGAAAGAAATAAGAAAAAGAAAATCGTGATTTCAAGCTTGGTTTAGCTACTAACTTCATTAAGGTATAGTTACATTCACAAATTTATTATTATAAAATAATTAAAATAAAAAAATTGGGTGTAACATGTGTATATGTCTAGATAAATAATATCGTTATCATTTGTTTTCATGAAATTTTGAAAAAATCAACAGTTTTTTTATTGTTTATTTTTTCCCAAGATTTATTGACTTTGTATTAATTAGTATAAGTAATTATAGTTAATAGTATTAATTACTATTATTTTCATTTAGTTAATATGTAACTAAAGGGTATAATGATATTTTTGTTGTACTTAAATTTTTGAATTTTAAGACCATGGATCATATGCATTATATAATAGTTATGATATTGATATTGATATTGACATTGATAGATCTATCTATACTACATTATAAATCAAATGGATGATGTCTTAATTTTTAAAAAATTTAAACATTTCCATATTTATCATATCATTTAATATTTATATTATTTATATATTATATATTAATTTTATATTAATTTACATAATCAATTTTAAATATTATAGCAACAATAACAAACACATTTTTTTATATATCCGTGTGTTATGCACTCTAGAACCGGCGGTCGGTGAAGCCGGCTGCCGGCCACCGTCACCTTTTGATGCATGTACTGAATGAAGTTTACGAATTTCATATACACTATAATTTAATTTTTTTGAAAAAATATCCATCCCGCGCATCGCGCGGGTACATTTCTAGTATGTACATATGTATGGGCAAATTGAAAAAAAAAGGAATTAATGTTTTTGTTCGCAATAAATGGGTAATGTTTAATTTTGCTACAATAAAAAGGAACCATCAATTAATTTGAAAACAAATAAGAGGATCACTGATCAATTTGAAAGGGGTTAAAACATTATTTATGGTAAAAACTAATTGTACTATACCCATTAATTTGTTTTAAATTTGTTAGTGACAACTTTATTATCGCAAAATTGATGTTACACATTGATGAGTGATTTATTTATGATTTTTCTCACACGTCTTTTAGCCGTTTTGAATAGAAATAAGAGTTGATTTAGTGAACTTTTGATGTTTAATGGTATGAAATTATGTTACAGGTTCACAGTGCGTGTAAGCGAGGGTAAACGCCTTAAAGCAACTCAACATGAAGCCACAAGACATGAACAAGATACAAGACCACGACTTGGAAGCGAAAACGCGAAAACACAACACAAGGAGCTGGGGAGCGACGCTCCCAGCCACCATGGAGCGCCGCTTCCATGAGACAGAAGGTGGGAGCGCCGCTCCCACATATGTGGAGGGCCACTCCCATAGGTCGGTCAGACGTACGAGGGTTTTGTAACACCCTACTTTATAAAAATGTGGATTTTTAAAAAAATTTAACTTTAATAATAACTCCATTAAATAAATGCGGAAGCGAGTTTTCAAAACATAATTAATTCCTAACGGAATCATTAAACAACTTTAGATGGTGTTACTTGCAACGTATCATCACAATAATTAAAGGAAATCCACAATCAACAATATGAAATGCCAGACGGCATAATAAATAAGTCTACTTAAAGTGACTAGCAAATGGGTGACTAAAAGCCATCTTTATTCATCATTAGTAGCTACCCCCTCTCATACGTCTACTAGCTCCATCAGCGCCTAACCTGAGGGCACAACACATTTCCACAAAACAAGTGTCAGCTTTTAAAGCTGAGTAAGATAACAGGTTGGTACAACAAAAGCATTGCCAATTCAAAACACTTCAACAAAAGTAATCGCATGCATACTTAAGGCACAAATATTCACATCAGCAAGTTCTACTCAAATAGGATTATCAAATCCTACAATGTACCTAGAAACCCTTAATGACTACTTTAACTGCTTAATCTACTTAGCTGCTTTATCTGCTTAAGGTTATGCCAATTATAATCAACAATAAGGTTTTGTGTGT
>JAOEHQ010005191.1:0-17911 GCA_025447715.1 Asclepias incarnata
TTATGCTTAAAGGGCTTGTCACGAAAATGAAAACGAAAACTTTGATGTGGGCTAAAAGTTAAAGATTAAAAAATTTAGGGGGTTAAAACGAAATTTGGTTAAAATTAGTATGTGCATTAGGTAGGTATAAAAAAAAGTAAAGTTTGGTGGCAAAAATATAATAAAGAAAATGGCAAAAGTCTAAAAACCCAAACTTTGGTGGCAAAAATATAATAAAGAAAAGTAAAGTTTATGCTTAAAAGGCTTGTTACGAAAATGAAAACGAAAACTTTGATGTGGGCTAAAAGTTAAAGATTAAAAAATTTAGGCCCAAAAATTTAGTGTCAAGAAAATAAAAACGAAAACTTTGATGTGGGACAAAAGTTAAAAGATAGAAAGTTCAGGGGGTTAAAATGAAAAATAATAAAAATTATTATGTGCTATAAGAACTTGTACATTCCACGCATATAGCACTTGTACATTTATATAACTTTTTAGTATATATATAATTAGAAAACCTATTACTCCAGTAGTTAGATGGGAAGGATGACAGAAGGGATGAAAAATAAAGAAAAATAAAAATAAAATAAAACTACCCATGTAATGCAACTGTATTAAATTTTTTTTGGACAGTGTTTAATAATTTTATAGTGGTCGTTGTAGCTTCGCAAAAGGGTTTAATAGTATAAATATAAAATAATGTTCCGATAAATTACAAAATTGTATTACTAAATAAATTTGTTAATAAAAATTTAATTATGAATAATTTATATTATATCTTATAATTATTAAAAAAAAAAGTTCATTATTAAAAATTATAAAATATAAATTGTAACAAATTAAGTTGTACTTAAATAAGATAATTATATAAATAAAAAAGTTTGACTAAATGTTGGAAATCTAAATTAATATTAATGTCATAGGGATATATTAGTAAATTCTCACATTGAAATTTTAACTAATTGAAAAGGAGTGTAAACACTTTATAATGTATTATAGATAAAAAAATTTATAAAAAAAAAAAATACCATAACAAGAATGGAACCCGCATCGTTTATTTACATGGTGGAGCACAATTTCCATTAGGCTTGCTGGACACCCAATTGCTAACTAATATTGCCTACTTTATATTTATAAACTAGAACAAAAAGTGGAACTATATAAAATATACAGAGTGTTCAAACGTTTGTGGGGGAAAGCGCCTACGCTGCCCCCATTGTAGCTCCGTCCCTGTACCTGCCCACTTAATAGTTCATGGGAAACAATGGTTATGCCTCTATGACCGACTATATATGAGAATATACTGGTTTACAAGAAGTCATTTGGGAACACCTTAGCTTCCCACTCAACAACTTCTCATTCAATGAGATATCGGGGCTCTTTTTGCCACCATCTTGTGTTTCCAAAGGATTGTGATAGTAATTCAACCCAGTGATAACACCAATGGATATCTTTAGCCATTAACGCACATGTGAAACTGGTGAAGTGCAAATCATTGTACACACAAGTCTCACATGAGACTAATGCCTTAAGATATACATTTGTGTTGTCACTGGATTAAAATACCTTCACAATCCTTTGGAGACAGAACATGGGGTCTTATATCATAACATAAAGAACTCCAACATCCCATCAGATGAGGAGTAGGATTCTACATCCTACTAAGTTTTAATCGGGCTTCCTATAATTAGGTGTAATCAAAAACTCACTTGAAAAATGTAAAACCTAAGATCATGCTCCCATTGACGTAGAAGCCCAAAAGATTTTATGTGCAAATTTACATTCCAATCCCTTCTCCAGCAGCAAATGAAACTTCAACCTTATACACCCACCATGTCCACCAAGCAAAGATTTGTAGATGTTCCCACTCCATCTGCAAAGATTTCCGTATCAAATCTAAAATTAAGAGGTCCAAACAATTATGGTTAACATAAAAACGATTCTTAAAAGCCGTATATGAGATAATGGTGAATGAATGCAAAAGCCAAATCTTATGATTTCAACTTTAAAAAAAAATTATCCTAAATTTAACCCATGACTAAAAGACATTAAGACCTCCATTATATGCTAAAAAGGAAATCATAGAATGTACCAATACTAACGTCTAAGCTTTCTCAGCAACCACTTCTTCCGTAATGAAACATCCAATGCCAAAAAAGTCTTTGCTTTTTTCTCATCTTCAAGAATATCACAACCATCCAGCAAAAGATCTTCATCTATGTCTGGTATCGCTTGAAGTGCATCAACTGCTTTTTCTATTGCACCACTATAATTTTTGTCTGTCTTTACATTTACCAACTTCGAAACCACATTTGCCATATCTGTAAAAGCTTCTTTTATATCATCACTTTGGTTTTTTTGCACTTTGCCTCTACGCCCTAAAGCTAACTGTGACTTTTTTGCCCGCTTTTTCTTGTTGACTGTCTTGGTTTCTTTAAGCAAGATTTGAGGATTTTTATCAATCGTGTCACCCTCTATGTCAACTGAAGTATCTGAATTTGTTGTTAAGCTTTTTGCAGAGAAGCCTCCAAAAATAACTGAGAATTTTTTATGGTGTCTCAAGACTGTACCCTTATACGAAGTTGCATAAGGGTGTTCCTGTTGATCAACATATATTTTAGCTAACTGCACAGTTTAAGTATTGACTAAACCGAAAATTATATATAACTATTCATCGGGTAGAGGTTCTCACCTTGCTAATAGCCTCCCATTCCTCATCATTAGCTACAACCATCTGGCAAGTGTCATCCCAAGAAAAGCCATTTTGATCAATAAGAAATTTGACTTCATTGAACTGTTTCATGAAGCATGCATATCGATCTTGTAGAGCCTGATTGTCATATTGTACTTTACATCTTTCATTAAATGATGTTGTAATCATCGTCCAAATCTGATCATCAAAACCATGAACAATCTTCCCTTTGTGCTGCTCCAGCATTAGTTCTATAAAGCATTCATCCATTTCAGCTGTCCAATTATCTTGTGCTTCTGAAGATGAACCAGTGTTACTTTCACCTACAAGCAGATTAAAACAAAGTAAAAAAAATAATCTCCCAAGAACAATCAACAAAAATTATGAGTACTACAACGTTAAGGTTGTAATTGTAATAGAAGTCCGCATTCTTCTCAAACTTAAGAGAAAAAACACCTCAGAAGAGAAAACAGTATATGTTCTTATCAACAAAAATTATGAGTACTACAACGTTAAGGTTGTAATTGTAATAGAAGTCCGCGTTCTTCTCAAACTTAAGAGAAAAAACACCTCAGAAGAGAAAACAGTATATGTTCTTACGAACAAAAACTCACAAATTTTCAAGCAAAACATACATACTTGCACTTGAGACAGAAACAGTGCGTGCTAAACGACTATATTGTCCCTCGGAACTATTTTGACCATAAACGATACGCAGCTTATGGTAATTGGGCACAGTTTTAATTCTGTAAGGTCTAGCATCAGGGTGTACCTGCATACAGTTTACATTAGAAAAGGTATAAAACTCAATTAAAGGAAAAGGGAAAACAAGTTTAGACACAAAAGAAGTAGCAAGATAATATATTCACCTCAATGTAAGAATCCCAAACATGGTCCTCGGCTGCCACCATTTCTCGCGCATCGTCCCAAGAAAATCCTTCTGCCCCTAAAAGGGTATTGATGTCATTATACTGTTTCTTCAATTGCTTGTACCGATTCTTCAAGACATCTTTGTCATGGTAGGAACTAAAATTGGCATTAAATGAGTTAACCATGTCAATCCAAGCCTGCGCCACAAATGTCTGCCCAATTCTGTTTCCTCTATTCACCTGGCCTAGCAATAAATCAATCAAATAACGGTCCATTGATGGGGTCCAATGTGTTCTGGAACGATGGCTGCCTACAAAACATATAATGATCTGTTTAATTGTGATAATTAGATACAACTTTATTCAATACAATGCAAGCTATCTCACTCTCATAGAAACAACTAATTAAATTTCTCTTGCTTTATGCGGTTCAAATAAATATTCAATGTGAAAAATTTCACGTACCAGTCTTCGCTCCTACATCTTCAACCAAGTTATTACTTTGAGATCCGTTGATGATAGCACTTCCAAATAAGGATTCCAAATCTTTAAAATTTGGCATAGATTTTGCTCTATATGATCGCGCTTGTGAGTGTGCCTGCAATCAACAATCACCATGTTACAGATAAACGCAAAGGGGGGAAATGAAAGGATAATAAAACATGTCGAATCATCAAAGAGCTACCTTTATGTAAGCATCCCAAACATCATCCTTAGCAACTACCTTTTGCTCCTTCAGATCCCAGGAAAAACCATCTTGTTTGAGCAAAACCTTTATATCATTATAATACTTTAACAGTTTCTTGTACCGATGTCTTAAGACCCTTTTCGTATGGTGGGGGCCAAACTTTTCATTAAATACATTGAGCATCTCAGTCCATACTTCTCTGGTAGTTGAACTATTATTATCAAGTTTATTGCCTTTCTTTAGTTGGCTTAATAGCAACTCAGTGAAAAAACGATCCATGGCTAATGTCCACTCCGTCCTTGAACGCTCGGTATTGGAAGGAGTTGTAATTCCTGAGCCATCACCTGAAAAACATAAATATATGAACTTTGCCCGCCTGCACACACTTACGGGTCCAAAAAGGTCAGGTTGTGTCGACTAGAAAACTTTGAGCCCAATACTTTTATGCATAATTAGTATGTCAATATGATTTCCATAAAAATATGATCTTTCAAATAAAATGGTTAGCAGGTCTTATGCATCAAAAAAACCCTTTGATCGACGTTCGACATGTTTGATCTGATAGGACCGATCGACCCATGTCCTTTTTAGTTAATTTTTCTACTATATCCGTTTGACTCGCTAGTTAACATAACTAACCCAAACCGGCCCATTCATAGATACATGGGTCGAGATCGCCAGTTCGAAAATCACAGAGAGATAAGAAAAAGCATACCTAAACTCACTCCAATGACTTCATCATCAACATCCATATCATGACTAGAACGACTATATCGTCCATCAGCAGTTGTATACCCAAATATCAAACATAAAGCACTGAAGTTCTGCACTGGTTTCGTCTTGTATAGTTTTGCATCCGGATGAGCCTGTAAATATTCACCACAGAAGCACTGAAACATATGATCTCTAATACTACTGTTAAAAACTTTTTCGTATTTCAAAATATAGTTAAGCACCTTGAGATAGGCATCCCAAACAGAATCATCTGCAACTACCATAGTTCTAGCTTCATCCCAAGAAAATCCATCTTGGCCAATCAAATTTTTGACATCATTAAAATGTTTCCACAAATTCGTATAACGACTTTTCAGTACATCCTTATCATATTGAGATCCAAAATTTGCATTAAACACAGCAAGCATATCATTCCAAGCTTGTTTGTTAAATGTATACCCAGCCCTGTTGCCTTTTTGCATATGCTCCAACATAAGGTCTACAAAGTAGCGCTCCATTGTTGGAGTCCAATAAGTTCTTGTACGCTCATTGCTGTTAACAACTTGACTTTCCATTGTCCCAATTAACAATATGATCAAACCATGTATCTGCAAATGACTAAACTCATCATTTGAAGTAAAGCAAAAAAAATCATAAAAACCACACATTTATAACTTCAATACTTCATCATAAAAACATAACAGCTTAACACACATTTACAACCTCATCAATTACGCAGTAAAAAATATTTATGAATCATGCAAGTACTTCTAAATTTGAAACAACATAGCATACATCATTGGATAAAATCTTAACACCGGCCAGTCCATTTATCTTACACTCTTACGCATCTTGTATGGAAATTTTAATAGCTTCCAAAATAAAACCTTGCAAGTTTCACTAGCTTTACTACGATAAGAAACATAAAACTTGATAATGGCAAATCAAACCAAAACATATACTACTATCCTTATGTTACTACTGTATGTATCAGACTTCCAATTTTTCCTTTTGATGTAATGAACATTCAGTTCACGACTATTAATCTATTATACAATATATCTATCTAGTTGGCTACTCTTGTATGTACCCGACCTCTTATTATTCCGCATTTAAATTTATGGTAGCTTATATGGCTAACAGTCATCAAAAATCTTGCAAAATAATAGTACCGGTTACACGATGAAACTTCTTGAGTAGTTTACCACGTTAAACCATAACAAAAGCAACTACTAAGATAAAGAACCAAACTTTGGCCCCAAGAACCATAAAACAAGGGACCACGAACACGAACCACCGGACTTGACTACAAACCATGGACCAACAAACAACATACACCTTAAATAACATCTAAATTTACTACAATATACAGAAAATGCATAGTAAATGACACTGCTTTTTTAATTTTTAATGATCAAACACAACCTGGTTATAGAATATCATATACATACATATTAAATCTTACTAAAGATCAAAACTTTACATTACTTTTGCATAAAATGAACGCGAATAAATAAATTCCCAACAATTTATATAAGAAAAGGTACAAAATTTGATCATTTTTCATGCAAATAAATCCAAATAAAGAATCAAATAAATGGTAAAAAGAATAAATATATATAATAAGTGGTACTGGTGCTTACATGGGATGGGAATTATTAAGGGGGGTGTTTGTGAACAAGAAATAGAATGGATCTTGGAATAAAGAGGGGGCGATTGGGGGAAGTGTTAACCAACCCTAGTCCGGAATAAGGCCAAATGGGCCGTGTCTGGTGTTTGTTTTGGATACCAAAAGTTATTATTAATTAGGTGTGTTTGTGGTTGGATTAGGTGTAATTAGGAAACCATCACCAAATGGTCTAGTTGTACAAAGGTCTGTTTCCTCACAAGAAGTATCAGGTTCAAGTCTTATCTTATGTAAATTTGGGGATGGACACAGATATTTAATTTCGACCTATGGTAGACCTAGGTGAGTTTTCCCCTCCAGATCTCTAGGTGATAAGGGTTTTCGTCGAAGGGTTTAAATTAGGGATCTATTCTGCGAGGTTCCTCTAGCGCGAACCCGGTTAAAACAATGTATGCTAGATCTCCCGACATTCGCGAGTAATTCACACCTTTAAAAAAAAGTGTAATTAGGATTAGATGTATTTTATAAAGTATTGTTTACGGTTAAAATATTTTGTCTAAATTTTGAAACTTTAGACATAAATTTGGACTATGTTAATAGTTTATAAAGATGATCCATACACAAAATATTTTAGTCGTAAACAAAAATACAGTTTTACACTGTGTTGTATACTATTTGTAAAGTATGTGTATTGTTAAAAAAATTTATGTAAAAATAACCTCTTACCTTTACCCTTTGTATTTGTGCTTTTTTTTTCCTTGATAAAAGTCAAATTAAGTAATTGTAGTATATAGACAAAGATTATAAACTAGCATAAGTTTGTATTTGCAAATCTACTTCGTCCTTCATCATATATAACTTTGTATTTGCAATTCAAATAAACGTAATAGTCTTTCTTGATTTCCATCATCGGATACACAATGAGATTACTTAATTAAAACATGTCATCTGGAAATATCAACGATCAAACCTACTTCATTTAGCATTTTCTTAGTAGGGCAGATTTCATATCATCCATACACATAATGTGCTAGCAACAACTACGAAGTGGAAAAACACGATGGTAGTTCATGGGATTGTGTGGTATGGCGATGGGATAGCAATGGCAATGAATTGTGGTCACCGGTTGGGTGTTATTTTGGGTCACGTAGTGGTTTTATGAACGAAGGAGAAAGAAAAGGGCAAGGATGATGTGTTTTATTTGTTGGAAAAGGAAATTAATTGCTTAAGAGAGATCAATTACCATATTGGAGCGTTAGAAATCGTAATATACCTAACATAGATAACTTCAATAGCAACATTCACCTCACTATAAGTCTCAACCAAACGGCCACTTACAATACCCAAATACCATGCAAAGATATAACATGGTAACTTTGATATATCTGCAAAGGTTAGGTTCGTCAAGTCACGTCCGGTTAGGAAGTTAACAAAACTCTCTTTTGGTTTCTTTTAATTTTATATCTAAAATACCTCATAAATAACTAATCGTTACATAATGATTTGAAAATGTATACAGAATAATAATTGCAACTAGAAAGATTTATTTTCATAAATAAACAATTGAATAATAGTGATAGATTTAATCACAAACTACAAATCACCAGATTTAATAGATTTGATTGTTCATGGAAAACAATGGTTTGGCCTTCTATGACTAAAATGATGAGCAGATCCAGGTTTACAAGTATGCATTTCTAACCATCCCAAATCACATCCCTAGCTTCCCACTTCTCATCCGATAGGATGTTGGAGCTCTTAATGTCACTAACTCGTGGTATAAGACTCCATGTTTTGTCTTCAAAGGATTGTCAAGGTAAGCCAATCCATTGACAACACCGCTGGATATCTTTAGTCATTAATGCACATGTGAAACTTGTGAAGTGCAAATCATTGTATCCACAAGTATCACATGAAATTAATGCCTTAAGATATACAACGAGGTTGTCAGTGGATTGGATTACCTTCACAATCCTTTGAAGACAAAACAACGAGTCTTATGGTAATATTAAGGCCCCGGTATCCTATTGGATGGTAACTATGAAACACCTTCCTTCTAATCAAATTTTAGAAGTGTACCATTGCCATAGCCCCAAAGAGTTTGTGCAAATTTACAATCCATTCCCTTCAACACCAGCAAATGAAACTTCACCTTTATATGTCCTCCTGGTCCACCACACAAAGATTTTGAAATGGTCCAACTCTTCCATCTGCCAAAAATAAATAAATAATAATAAATAAAAAATCATCAAATGCAAAACCAAACTGTTACAGTTGCAAGGTTTAACATCAAAATAATTCCTAAGAACTATTAAAGTGAGACGGTGGTGCACCAATGCAAAAACCAAAGCTTTTGATTTTAACTATAAAAAAATCTTTATCCAAAATTAAACCCAGGATTAAGATGTTCAGAGTTCCATTAAATGGTAAAAGTTTTGTATAAAATGTACCACTATTAGCGTCCGAGGTTCCTCAACAACCACTTCTTCCGTAATGAAGCATCCAATGCCAAAAAGGTCTTCGCTTTTTTCTCATCTTCAAGGATATCACAAGCGTCTAACAATAGATCGTCATCTATGTCCGGAATAGCTTTAAGTGCATCAATTGCTTTTCCTATTGCACTAACGTTGTTGTCCATCTTGCCAGTTACCAACTTGGAAACCAAACTTGTCATATTTGTAAAAGCTTTTTTGATATAATCACTTTGGTTTCTTTGCACTTTGCCCCTATGTCGTAAAGCTAATGGCGACTTTTTTACCCGCTTTTTCTTGTTGAATCCCTCAGTTTCTTCAGGTGGGATTTGAGAATTCGCAACCGTTTCTAGGCTCATTGGCGTAACTGTTTTTGCTACTAACTTCTCAGAACAGAAGCCTCCAAAAATCAAAGACAAATCTTTATGGTGCCTCAAGACTATACCCTTGTAAGTTGTAAAAGGGTGTTCCTGTTCATATCACATATTAGCTAATTACGCAGTTGAACATGCATTATAAAACTAGAATTGATAATTTAAATGAAAATGTATAACACCTTGCTATAAGCCTCCCATGCCTCCTCATTAGCTACAACCATCTGGTAAGTGTCATTCCAACTAAAACCATTTTGATTAAGAAGGTATTCAACATCACTAAACTGTTTCATGAAGAATGAGTATCGATCTTGGAGAGCCTGGTCGTCATAGTGTAATTTACATCTCTCATTAAATGATGATGTAATCACTGACCAAATCAGGTCATCAAAACTATGAACAAACTTATTCCCTCTGTGCTGCTCCAGCAGTAATTGAATAAAGCATTCATCCATTTGGGGTGTCCAATTGCTGTTTTCTTTTGCTTCTGAAGATAACCACCTGTTGTTACCTTCACCTACAACATAAAGAAGAATTTAAGAAAATTAACAAAAACCAGGACATTTAGTACCAAGTCATCAAGCCATCAACTGTTCAAGTGCCATCAGGGACAAGGGTATGTGACTTGCCATTAAAATAATAATAATAATAACAAAAACAATAATAATAATAATAATAATAATAACAACATGACATCAAGAAACTGAAAGTTAAGACACCTAGGAATGTAAAAAAAAATCAATATACATCTAGCATAAGTCTAAAATCTTTAACTAGAAAAATTAATGCACTTTCGACCTCTGAAATGAAATAATACCTCTTTCTAAAAACAGAAACTATCATAAAATTCAGAGCAAAGATACATACCTATGCTTGGGATGGTAGCTTTGTGTGCCAAATGACAATATCGACCCTCGGAACTACTTTGACCAAAAATAGTACACAGTTTATGGTAATTAGGCACAGTTTTAGCTCTGTAACATCTTGCATCAGGATGTGCCTGCATACATTCTGCATTAAAGAAGGAAGAAAACTCCACAACAGGAAGAGGCGACGAAAAAACAAGATAAAATATCCACCTTTATGTAAGCATCCCAAATATGATCTTCGGCTACCACCATTTCTCGTGCATCATCCCAAGAAAAGCCGCTCTCTCCTAAAAGGGTATTGATGTCATTGTACTGCCTCTTAAAGTGTTTGTATCGATTCTTCACGACATCTCTGTCATAGTTGGAGCTAAATTTGGCATTGAATGACTCAACCATGTCAATCCAAGCTTGAGTGACAAATGACTGTCCGATTCTGTTTACTCTATGAACCTGGTCCAGCATTAAGTGAATCAAATAACTATCCATTGGCAGTGTCCAATGAGTTCTGGAGCGCTCACCACCTACATAATGTTGGATAGAAGTATAAGACCATAAAATTCTAATGATTTATCATATATGGTCACTTTAGAGAAGCAAATTAACTACGATTTTCAATACCACATTCACAAGACATCATAAACAACAATTCTGCTCCTTGCGGATGCGGATATAATTTGACAGAAACTGATGCAAGAATCAAAATAAATTGAAGTTGCACAAATAAAATTAACACACCAGTCTTTGGTCCTGCTAGATCCTCATCAAGGTGCATATCCAAGTCACTAATTAGAGATCCCTCAATGATAGTTCCAAATATCGATTCCAAATCTTTATAATTTGGCATGGACTTCTCTTTGTAAAAACGTGCATGTGGGTGTGCCTGCAATTATGGATGACCAGACCACATTACATATAAAAGTAAAGGGGAAAGTGATAACACAAAACTCCAAATCATCAAAGAAATACCCTTAGGTAAGCATCCCAAACGTCATCTTTACCAACTACCTTTTGCTCCTTTGCATCCCAAGAAAAATCATCTCGTTTTAGCAAACCCATTATATCGATATAACACTTGAACAATTTCTTATAACGATGTCTTAAGACCCTTTTCGTATGATGGGGACCGAACTTTTCATTAAATGAATTGAGCATCTCAGCCCATACTGCTCTGGTAGTTGAATTGTAATCATCAAGTTTACTGCCTTTTTCTAGTTGACCTAATAGCAACTCGATGAAAAACTGATCCATGGCTAATGTCCAATCCGTTGTTAAACGCTCAGTGTTGGGAGGAGTTGGACTTCCAAGCCTATCACCTAAACAGTAGAAATATTTAAAGCTTACCTTTACACACAGCTATGGTCAAAAGAGGTCGAGTTGGGTTGATAACAAAAACTTCGTATCAGAAAGCTTTTATGCACAAGTATTGTACCAAATATAGTTAGAAAAGCAATATTACTTCTATAACAACATTACTTCTCCGATAAAATGGTTTAAAAGGTTTTATGCATTAAAATGCACTTTGGGGAACATTCGACCCATTTGACATATTTATCTCAATTGACCACCCATGTCCATTTTAGTTCCAGTTTACCCATTTGACTAGTCAAAGATAATATACAGCCTGACTCGACCCATTCCTAAGCCAACGAGTTAAAATTTCCCCCTCTAAAATAATGTTACAGATAAATTCCCGAATCTATAAGATAAAAACACACCTACACTCCCTCCATTGACTTCATCATCAATATCCACATCATGACTTGAACGACTATATCGTCCATCCGCAGTTGTATGCCCGTATATCAAACATAAATCACTGAAGTTCTGCACTTCTTTTGTTTTGTAGCGCCATGCATCCGGATGAGCCTGTACACATTCACCATAGTAAGAATATGATATAAAACTACTGCTAAAATGTTTTGGTATATATCAAAATAGGGAAAAACTTACATGCTTCTAGCTTGCTCTCACATCAAATTCAATCACGTGATTAAATACAAAAAAAAAAATAATTTAAAAGAATGTGAGGGGAGAACTGAGAAGCATACAACCAAATGCTGCTAGAAGCATTTAAGTTATCCCCATCAAAATATAGTTGTGCACCTTGAGATAAGAATCCCAAACATTTTTATCTGCAACCACCATACTTCGGGCTTCATCCCAAGAAAATCCACCTTGGCCAAGGATACTCTTGACATCATTATATTTCTTCCACAAAGTTGCATAATGACCTTTCAACACATCCTTATCGTATGGTGATCCAAATTTCACATTAAAGACGGCAAGCATATCATTCCAAGCTTGTTTTTTAAATGTATGCCCATCCCTATTGCCTTTTTGCATATGTTCCAACATAAGGTCTACGAAGTAGCGCTCCATTGTTGGAGTAAAGTACGTTCTTGAACGATCCTTGTTGCTAGGAACTTGACTATCCATTTTCCCAACTAGCAATATTATCAAACCATGTACCTGCAACTAAAGAACTTTTACTCATTACTTCAAATAAAAACTATATGCTCCCTCCGTCCTCAATAAAATATCCACATTTCTATTTTGGATTGTCCCAAGTTAATATATTGATTTTATAATTCTATCCTTAATACACTTTTCCATAAACTAGCTATTAATGTTATGATTATGAATTACTAAAATTGTGCCTTTTTTTCAAAGTGGACATTCAATTTGGGAAATAGCGAGTTGCTATTACGGGTCTCAAGAAACAGCACGAAATCAAGATACTTTACAACATAATCATAGAATCATACACGTATTAAGGACGTGGTTCATTGCATAAAATCTTAACATCATGTCATATCACGAAATGTAAAAGATTTGAGCTTTTATCAAGCTACTTGAGCTTATTTCAAGCTTGAACTTGTTAAGCCGAGCTTTTATTGAGTTCGATCATAAAAACAAGCTCGAAATAAAGAAACGGGCCGAGTTCAGCCTGTTTTATCCAACTCAAGCACTTATTGAGCTTTAGTTTTGTCAGAACTTTTAAATGTATCTGAAATGTGTTTTATAATCAAACTTTTTATGTAAATGTTTAAGCTTTTAGAGCCTAACCTAAAAGCATTACAAATTTCAAATTTGGGTAACTCAGTGCAGTAAAATTTTATAATTATTCTACCAAATTGATACAAACCCTCCCAAATCTTGTAAACAGTAAAAAAAAAAAAAAAAAAAAAAAAAACCGAAAGAGTACTTAACAATTAAATAATTAAAAACCTCACAAAATTCGATCTCAGAAAAAAGGAATAAAATATAAATAAATGGGAATATAATAGAGAAATTATTATGTCAATGGAAGTGAGTGCTTACAGATTGATGGTTTATGTTGACAAGAATAGAATAGATCTGGAATGAAGGGGAGTGGTTAAGGAAAATCGGAGTGTAACCCTATAATGGAATAAGTGGAGAAAACCTACTGTTTGGCTACCCAGTGGGTCATCTACTCATGTTCAACCACGATGTTTAAAATTAAAATGGATGAGGTTTTTGTATTTGTTATTTGGGATATCATCCGTACTGCAACATTACGCAATCTTACGTAATACGTCTTTTACATACCGGAGATTTAATATGTACATTAATAAACTTCAGGTGGGCGAAATGAAAACTTTTTTCTTAACAAATCTGCATTACAGATCATTTCCCCTTGTTATTTACATATATTTTAATTTCTTCAAAAACATTTTGTAAACCAAAAAATCCTTAAAGAGTTGATTCATATGGTTTAATATTTAATATGAGTATTTTATGACTTTTTCCAATGATTTCTTTAGCCATCTTTAAATATAACGTCTTTACTCAAATTTAGGACATCCGGTTAAAAAGAAGACATCTAACAACTAAATCATATTCGTAATATTTGTTTTAAGTAAATAAAAAAGTCAAGTGAATAAAGTAAACAAGTTGACCGTTATGTTTTAAGAGGAACATAAGAGTATAGGATATGGTGTGTCTAACATGACGTCCATCGTTGTTGGTGTTACTAGGGATGAGCATATTGACCCGGAACCCGAGACCCGAACTAGACCCGCCCGAACCCGACCCGAACCGGCCCGCCCAACACCTATTCGGTTCGGTTTTCGGGTCTCAATATTCTGAAAATTCGGGTTTCGGGTCGGTTCGGTCCAAAACCCGGAAAAACCGAGTAAAACCCGAAGAAACCCGACTGCGCTTTGTTTTATGTCAGTATCTTTGAATATTATATTCTTTTTCTCATTGTGCATGTCAGGGAATAGGTAGGTTATATTATAACACTCTTTCTCTCTCTCTCACATGATATATGACAACACTCTTTCTCACATGATATATGTAGATATATGACATGACATAACACTCTTTCTCTCACATATATTACAGAATCCACCACCACCCTTATATGATATATTCTGTAATATATATATATATATATATATATTGAGAGTATTCTTTCTCTTTCATTTTCATTATATGATATATATAAATATATATAATCTCATTTTGAAGACAAGTTATTTCTCTCTCTCTCTCTCTCACGACCGATTTAACAAGGAAAAGCACAAAGATGAAGAAGATCATCACCATTTTCTTTTCGTTCTTGACATTATATGTGTGGGTAAGAACTAAGATGGTGGATTCATTATTCATATATGTATTTGTATGTAAATCAGTATATGTGTCATGTGCGTATGTGTGTGATTCATATATGTATGTATATGTGTGATTCAAAAACAGAAAAGTGTACATATATTATATATAAGGCTCAGCAGAAAAGTGTACATATTATATATTTTCGGGCCTATGGTTTTTGACCCGGACCGACCCGGTTTAGACCGGGCCCGAACCGACCCACCCGATGTCTAACCGGGCCGGGTCTCGGTTTTCATTTTTCCTGCTTCTCGGGTTTCGGGTTTTACCGGGTCGGGCCGGGTCGGGCCGGTTTTCGACCCGTGCTCATCCCTACTTGAACCAGTATAATGCTGAATTGCCGATAAGGGTGAAGGGTGTGATCGGCATGAGACATCGGCACTGCAAATCAGTACGCGGCATCAGCAATAATTATCGGCATCACTATGCCGATAGATGTTCACGTTGGGAGCGTGCTTTGTGAACGTGTTTTTTTTTTTTTTTTTTTTGTAATCGTGTCGCTCTTGATATCTTGTCGGAAACCTAATTTTTTTGGGGGGTTTTTGATTGAGGCAACCTATTTGTGATTTTCTTGGCTATATGTTGCATGAATCGATGTCCGATGCACCCAACGTGTTCACCCTATTTGTGATATTACGGCGAGATTTGACACCCCTTTTGGGGTTGTCCGACGAGCCAAGTTCTGCTCTGCACCCAACGTGTTCACCCTATTTGTGATATTGCGGTGAGATTTGACACCCCTTTTGGGGTTGTCCGGCGAGCCAAGTTCTACTATGTTTTTAGGGTCGGGTTTGTTGGCCGCTTTATTGCATGTGTCGGCGACCCCTTGTTGTTGGGGTGTTTAATCTTCGCTGGCGACCTATTTGTGATTTTCCGACGACACCTTTTTGGTGGTTGTTGCTTACATGTGTCGGCAACCCCTTGTTGTTAGGGTGTTTAATCTTCCTCGTCCTTTTGCAAAAAAGTTACAAAGACGATCGTTATAAATAAAGACAAAAAGGGTAAAATAGTCATTTAAAAAACTTAGAAGACATAAAGGACCAACTATGAAACAAGTTTTCAAATAAAGGACGATCCTTGTCATCTTTTAACATAAAGGACTAAATGTGAAATTTGAGATAAATCATAAGGACCATATGTGGAATTAACTCTATGCTTTATATAATACTCCATCCGTCCTATTAAATGTGTCTTGTTTTGACTTTTTATAGTTTTTTTTAAAACTTTGACCTTAAGTATCTATTTTTTGTGTTATATAATATTTGATGAAAATTGTACCAATGAAAACATATTTAAAACTCAATCCATTCATATAATTTTTATCAAATATTATATAACATAAACAAAAATATTTAAAGTCAAAATTCAAAAAGATAGACTTTAAATCGTCAAAACAAGACACATGTAACGGGATGGTGGAAGTATTATATATAGTTTTTATAATAATTTAGGAAAATTGAGGGAGGAGGGAGTGGGAGGCGGGTTAGGTGATCGAGTTGGCGAGCTCAAGCAACACACCGCCGCCGCCTATGTGAGCTGGGGGGCGGGTTGGGTCAAGCGGGTTTCGAGCTCGTAGCAAGCTTAGTTTGTAGCCGTTGCAAATGAACCGTTACAGGGACCATTTGTGTAAAAAAAAAACTTTTTTCTTTTTGCTTTTCACCATTGTTACACCTCTGGTTTGTTTGATGTGTGTGTGATACGTGTGTGATACGAAGAAGATGATACGAAGAAGAAGATGCCTTGTTTGTTTTTCCATAAAACCTATGAGTATCCTCTGACTTTCAATAGAGAAAGAGAGGTGGTGCCGTGGTGGAGCTCGGCGGTGATACATGGAGTGAGGGTGGTTCGGTCATGATGGTGTTACAGTGGTGATTGGTTGTGTAGATGGCTCGGTGAGGTGGTGAAGTGCCGAGATGGTAGATCGAAGAGAAGAGGAATGGAGGGAGGCCGGCTGTGTTGGTTTTGTGTTTTCATGAAACCATTACATATATATATATATATATATAATATATATATTGATAGATAGTGCTTGCATAGTATGTATATAATATAATACTTAACTAATGTATTGTTGTTGTTTCCTGACAAGTCTAAAAGCAAAGGAATCAAAGAATTTAAGTTTTTTTTTAATATAATTGTTTAGTATTATATAAGTTGGAAGGGTTAATGTTGCAAATTTATAAATTTAAAGGATAAATTATGAATATTTAAAAAAGAATTTGGGAGGGTTGAGAATGATGGGCGCCAGTAAAAAAGGTTGAATGAAGGGTTGGAGGTTGAAATGAGGTGGAGAAATTTGATTGGATAAATTTGGGAGGGTTGGAGCCCTCCCACTCCCTCCACCCTAAGGTAACAATGTGACAACTTAAATGTTGCTAGATTGCTTTACTTGTATTATGTCTTGCAAAATAATAAATAATAATAATAAATATGTCCAATCTTCCCAATGTATTTAGCATAGCTAGGAAAATAAGAATTTAATAGTTAATAGACCTACTTAGTTAAATTAAAAATAAAAGAATTTTTACATCCATAAATTTATATGTACGTAAAATTTTATCATGGTATATTTTAGATATTTGAAACCAAGAGAAAAGTTAGTCTAATAATAATAAATATTGACATAATTAATAAACAACATACAAAGTTATGTAATATGTCTTTTAGAAAATTTTACGTAGAGATATGCATGCCCAAAATCGTCATCATCATTCAAATAAATCTAGAAGAATATGACTAACCTACTTGATATTTGATGAATATTGATACCTAGAGAAGATAGGGTGCTTACTAATGGAACCTAAAGAAAATAGAGTGCTCAGATCATTCACCTGTTTAGAAAAGTGTATAAATAGGGAATCTTTGGGACTTACTTCTTACACACAAAAATCTCAACACTTTAATTTTCTCAGCACCTACACACAATAATAAAGCAGCCCTCAAGGATTTCCCAAGTAAAATATAGATATTCACACTCAAAGGTGGTGGTTTTT
>JAOEHQ010005202.1:0-29040 GCA_025447715.1 Asclepias incarnata
GGCGTAGCCGTTCGATTAAGGGCTACGCCCGTACCGTCTCCATCCGTTTTCAACACATAACCCATAGGAATTTTTTTATTTTTTTATTTTTTGAAAATTTGTTTTTTATTGTTGAAATTTTTTTTACTGATTAGGAAGGTATTTAAGGAATGAACTTCTATTACATGGATTCTTTTTATTAAGACCTAGATAGCCCTCATATCCTAAGTATATTATATTCTGCAATGCAATATTAGTTCTACGTTTACTTCATAAACAGAAAAACAAAAAAATAATTTAATTATAGCAAAAGTACTATATATATTTGTATATGAGCTGTAAGGCTCTCTATCTCTGGGTAGGGGTAAGGCTGTCTACATCATACATCCCTCGGGATTGAGTATTGTTGTTGTTGTTGCTGTAACATATCCTGCGGAACTAAACCACATGTGTTACCTAAGACTCCATAAGAAAACAAATTGCATAACGTTTATATTACATGTCGGAAATGAATCAAAATTAGTTTGTATGTGATCATTGATCTAACGGTTTGTTCAACCATGGTCACAATGTTCATCCCATACTAAGATATCTTATCATCCTCAAATATATTTGTTTTCAATATTTTTGTGTCGACAAAATGAATAAGTACCTACAGAATGTCTTCTTAAAAAAATTTCTTGTCAAGAAAAGAATCATTAGGTCTTCTGGCATATCCCTTTACCTTGTTAAATCTTGACAGATTCTCTATTTTCCAGTAATTTGGGGGTCTGTTTGATAGTATACAATCTCTCCTTCATCACTCACATAGTGATCCTTCTTTAGACTGTTTACAAGAACTCCAAGCAAGTGAAATGGAAGCGGCCAAGATTTCTTTGGCTCCCTGTAATATTTCCCAAAAACTGGCTTCGCAGCTTCGGTCTACATTATTGGATTTAAGATCATTAGTACTTTTTATGTTAAAATTATAAATATAAAAATATTACTAGCAACTTTTTGGATCAAGAATACTCACTGCTTCTATTAGGTTGTAATGAGGAATTTGAGGGAAGAGATGATGTATGACATGTGTTCCGATATCATGATGGATGTTATTGATCCAACCATAGTCACGATCAAGTGTCGTTAGTCCCCCTCTTAGATAGTTCCATTCCTGTCATGCCCATTTGGGATGATTAATTATCATTCATTTGATAACAGAATACAAATTGGATATCAGGGTCGGGTCAAAATTCAAACCTTTCCGCGGTACCATGGTAGTTTATCTTCATGGCCATGATGATGCAAGTAAGTAACTAGATCGAGCCATATGACGAATCCCTGATTCCAAATCAAGAAACACGATTGTTAGTGTAAAGAAAAGGAATGGATAAAGTTGTGAAAAGCTTTCGATGAAGATAAAGTGTTTAACTGACCCAATAAGGGATGCCATAGAGCTTAAGTACTTGAAGAGGACCCATTACGAAGTTTAAACCCACAAGCAATGCAGCCATGGCTGTCCAACACACCGTTGACGTGATGACGTCTTTCCTTTCGTTAGGGAGAAATAAATCGCTGTTCGGGTCAAAATGAGAACCTTTCTTTCCCGGGCTTCTACTCCACTGTTTATCCAAACCCAAATAATTTAGTCATGTAGCTAGAAACCATATAACAGTGGGCTCACTATAATTATGGGGTAGTTTTGAGTCAACTTGCCTATTGAGCTTGAATTGTTTAATTTGGGAAAACTCAAGCTCGAGCTTGACTCGTTAGAGCCTTTTTAATAAAGTTCGAGCTCGACTCGTGAGTATTTTTAGTGGCTCTTGGTTCATTTATTAAATAAATTTACTTTTTACATAATATATTTTTTTTAAAAAATAAATTCAATTATAACTGTGATTTGAAATACTAGATTTTGAGTTATAATAAGCTCAAACTCGATTTGAGCTCATTTACGCTCAGCTCGATTCAAGTTTTTAAAGAGTCGAGCTCGAGTAGCTTGCCTCGTTTACACCTTTATGACTTTATATTAATAAAACTTTAAAATGTTTATTGAGGGGACAACTTTAACTGCCAGGTCCCTTTCTTGCTGATGTTAGCAAAGCAGTGAAAGATGTGAAAATACTTCAAAGAATCTATTTTGGATGAGAGTCAAGAGGCTAACCAGATAGAAAGGGTATGCCAACATGGGGAAAGGCAAAGAAAACCTCAAAATTCTTGTAGCATTTTCTAAACTTCTGTATATCTTCTCAGATAACTGCAAATGGGATTTAGTTAGAACTGTTCAAGTTACCGAATTCAAAATATAGAAGCCAAATGGACTCACCGGATGCCAAGATTCGTCGTTTTCGATATGCCCATGGTTCTGATGATGAGTTCTATGGCTAATTCTCCTATAACATCCAACCCAATTAATGAAAAACAAATTAAACACTAAATATTACTTTAAAGCAACATTATAAACTATTTAAACAATTAAACATACCACCCATGATAAGGTACAAGAATTGAAGAATGAAGAAGATGACCAACTACACTATTAAGTTTTGCATTATTGGAGAAGCTTCCATGTCCACTAAACAGAACAAATCACAATTAGAATAGTTACTTACTAACACATATAAGAAAAATCTATATGTACAAAATTTGTATAATGTTAATTACCAATCATGTCCAAGAACAAAGAGAGCCCAAAACATTGTAGACTGGGCAACCCAATAAAGCGGCCAAACCACCATATTATTTAAGGAAACCGCCACAGCAGCTAACCCGAAAACAATCACCACATCTCTTAAAACATAACTCATGGACCTCCAAGGGTCCTTAACCCAACAATGTTTCGGTATAGCAGCTCGAATATCGGCCAATGTGAATGGTGGTGGTGCACCAGGATCAAACTCATTTGTCAAATCTTTTTCATCATCATCCACAAACTGTATTGACACTGGTGCACTCACCTTCAAACCCCAATTCCTATCTCCACACATTCTTGATAATGAAGAACGCATTGTGATTGATTTAGAGGTCTTGAATGTGGGAATTCTATTCCCAATTCCATTGGTATTGGAATAGGGGATTCCGGTTCTTGGCTTAGGGTATGATCTTGGAAGTGGGCTAACACCACATTCTGATAATACCCATGTAGCCATTGTAATGCAGGGGAGATTTGTGTGTGTAAAATCGAAGGCAATGAAGGTGTATTTGATGTGTGTACGTATATATATGAAGATTAAAGGGATGAGAGGATATGAAACGCAAGGGCTTTTTTCATCCACGTCCTTTAAAGTTGGATTCCCTGTTGGATCTCAGTTGCAGGCATATACATATACATAATTATATGAATTTAAATATTATTTTTGTGTTTTTGTTTATGATTATTTGGTTATGATTATCGTGTACGTGTGAAGTCTGTTAATTACGTCTCAATACGAATGTTTGTTAAATATGAAAACTTTTGTTAGTAAAACCATATTCTAATTGATTCTTAAGTTGTTATATAATGCTGTTTTTACCTTATATTTGTACTTAAAACGTTAAACCGTCGAAGGAATAAATCAAATAACTTAAAATAGGTAAAATCATACAAAAAAAAAAGAAAGTTGATCGAGGAACTTTTTTTCTTTTTCTTTCTTTCTAAAACCAAATGTGAAATACTGAAATTCAAAGCACAAAAATGTTATAAAATTTATAAGTTATCTAAAACCAAATGTGAAATTTATTTTATTTTTCGGTATTTTGATACTCAAAAGATGATATCATATGAGATTATAATACAAAATATAAACTTTAAAACCCATAAATGTTTTTATATGAATATAATTTAATTTAAGTAGACAAAACAAAAACAAACATCACATGTAGATTATTATATTATACTATGAATCACATCTGATTTTATAAGTAAAATTTCAAATACTCATAAAAAATGAATAAATTTTTTTTGTCGTAAGTACATAAAGTGGCCCACTTTTATGGAAAAATGAAAGAACGCTCATTTTTCATGGTGTAACTGAATACTGATTCATTTTAATGTTCTTTATAAAGCCTAATAGGCCCATATAATCCAACAGTATGAAAATGGGAAGGCCAGAAGCCCAAAACCAACAGAAGTCTTTGATGAGTGAGGCACCCACACCCAGTAACCAGCATCATATGACGACTTCTTTTTTCTATCTTACTTTTCTTCCAATTTTGAAAACACTTTTTTATTATTTGATTTTTAACAATTTTATAGCACATTGTTTGTATTATGTCTTATGCAGTTTTATAGATATAAATTTGATAATAGATGATTCATTCACATGTAAATAGCTTTATCATAAATAATGAATATATACATATGTATATATCTTTTGTACTTTAAAATAATAATAATAATAATAATTTATAACTAACGTTTGTCTAAAAAAACATTTTTATGCAGGTAAGTAATTAAATTTTGTGCTTCTAATGGTTATGGCCCCCAAACAAAACGTGCAAGTTTGATCATTGTTTACAACCCATTAATTCAAGTTTAAGTTAGCTTTACGGCTCCTAATCTCCGTCCAAATACGAGACAATCTTTAAGTTGCTAGAAACACATCTTCACTTCGCAATTCCATATTGCCCGTTATGATTTCGACCTTATAATTGCATTAACTTACTAACTATTAATGTTTTTTTTTTTTTTTTTTTGGGTTTTGGTTTTGGTTAGCTGTATTTAGATGCTTCTGCCATGTATGGAAAATGGTACTCGATCCTATATTTTCTTTATGTTTTTAAATGCACCAGCTTTTAGTCAATTAAGAAAGTCGGTAATACGAATTTACGATTATTACTAAGTTTGAATTTGATCAATATTAGGCTTTTGTCATGTTTCCATGTCTTTTTTTATTTTTATTTTTATTTTATTTTAGATTTGCACATCACACAAATTTATAAATTGTCCAAAATGAGACTATAACCCACATTTATAGGCACTCCTAATTACATATTATAAATTAGTAGATAAAAAAACTTTTCGGTGTCACCTTTTCATGTCGAAATTGTTAATGTACACTACACGTATTTAGCATAATATATTTAGTCTTTATTTGAGCTTTGATTATGTAGGCTATGTTCATGACCCATTGATACATATTGTACGTGATGAAGCATTATAGCCTAAATGAACATAAACTCAAATAACGACTAGGTACCTTATGCTAAATATGTAATACATTAACTTTTCAAAAAAATAAAAATAAATATGTAATACGTTAACAGAAATAATAATCACAAATTCACAATCACCCAAATGAAAACACTTTGGTACATTTTATTATCTAGACATAGTTATAAGCACCCACACAGTATTCAAAGACCCAAGACATGGTAAAAATTGCATCTTGTTGATGTTCCAACAAATTGTTGGGAAATTGAATATAACATCAACATTGATCCTTGATCCGTTAGCTTATTAGATTGAACCTAAATATGTGACGAAATGTGTTGTGAACCTTGCTATACACATGCCTACATACTAGCTACATATGACTATTTTGTAAGCAATATAGTGGGGAGGGTTCAGCTAACAAACCTACTAAAAATTTTAAGTTACCTTCGGTTGTAAAAAATGTTTTCTAATTTTTATTTTTAATTTTTTATAAAATGAAAGGGATTTTCCATCTCTAAAAAACAAATTAAAATTTTAAAAACGCGTTCAAAAATAGAATATGTTATTTTCAATTTTCATATTAAAAATTTAGGATACATGTTGAAGATGGAGGAAAAGGGGATGAAAAATGGAAAATGAAAAGAATCAAAATGTTGTTTTCTAAATTTAGGTTATAAAATGAAAAATGATGTTTTCCATTTTCTTGGAAAATATTTTTAAAAAACTCTAATTTGATTACGTTTTCTGTTTTTCATATTTTCTTGAAAATTATTTCTAGAAAGCAAGAGTGTTTTCTACAACTAAACAAGGCCTTAAGTTTTCATAATTATAGTGCAGTTTTAGTATAAACTTATTATGACGTTAAATTTGAAGCTATTATGTTTATATTAACTCTTACTAAATTTAGCGTTGAACCCGCTTATAAGACTTTTTGGCTCCGTCCCTGTAGATATCTTGGCAGTTGAAGCCAAATATGAACACTTGGGTTGGTGTACATAGTTTCTTGAATAACCCAATCTAGGGCCTTGATCAACAAGAGTATATGTGAGCAACTTCATACCAACAAGAGTTTTTCTAGAGAAATTGATTCGAAGCTCCTGATTATGACAAGTGAGGAGATTGTCGATGGAATACACTAGCCTCTATCGATTTGATGGCAACTTAACACAAGTCAAACTCAAACTAGATAAAAGAAGCATTAACATGGACTCAGTTATATGCCTAGTTTGTGATGATGATTTGGAAACCTAAGATCATGACATTAGTTTCATGTTTAGTGACGAAAAAAGATGGGCGCAGATAAGCAAGCGGTGGAAAGAAAAGTTTGGACATTTTGTCATAACAGCCATCCATTTGACGGTAGCTTAGAAAAGATGTCTTCGAGAGGTTACAAAGCATCGTTATGATTTATTTGGATCTTCCTCAACATCAAAAAGCCTCGCAGTGAGACCAAATACGGATGGTATTATGGCCTTCTTCTGGGTATCTAGTAAAGGAAGTAATTCAAAGTTTAAATGGCTAGAATATTGGGGGACGGGGGTTATGTCCCAAGATTGCTTGTAATCTCTAAAATTGCTTATTTCTAGCTTCCCCCTAAGTTAATGATATTGTTTAATAAGTGCATTTGTGCTTAAATCGCATTTCCTTATGTGAAAAGAAATTCAAAGATTCAAGCATTGCTTTTCCGACGAGAGCTTCGAGCATTACAAATCACCCAAGAGTGTCGTGAATATTTGCCGCTTCAAAGCATCGTACTTAAATTTGAAAAAAGACATTTTCGCCCCAAAGGAAACATTGTCTACGAAACCCAAAGCCTACTTGAATTAATGTGGTGCAAATTTCCTCCAATAAAAGTGTCCGCCATAGAAAGAGAGCCAAGAACACGACACCATTATGTGGTATGACAACTAAAACAATCATATCAAGACGCGCGAAACTAAAATAAAAGAAACTCGCCAATAACTAATTATAGTTTGGAGAATTAATATATTACCAACCAGGACATTTCAGAAATTATGCCCAATCAAAAGAAATATAATTGTAAAAGTTAAATAAATATCAACTGAATTTCCATGTATGATTCTCAAATATAGTTAGTCCAAAATAAAACTTTTAGAGTCAATACCGTATCAGATATATTGGGGGCGCAAGGCCCAATTAGAAAAAGAAGGCAGCCATTTTGGGTCTGACAAACATGGATTGTCGGAACACTAACACTTGACAGAAATCAACCAACGTCCAAGTTCTAAAACCTTAATTTGCATGACACCTGGTTATTAAATTTGCATGACTACTTCACTTCACTCTCTCCATTACAATAAAGGCACCACTGTCAGCAAGATTAAGAATTCTCAATTGGGCCTGTCTCAGATCAATCGAATTTCTGGTGCAAAAATGAGAAAAAGGTCACGGCTATATCAAAGCCTGGTAATTTCTTGAAAATTCAGTGAACTGCTTATGTTGATATCCACTCAATTCAATATTTGTTGGTTGATTCCATCCGATCTAGCTTTTATCATCTGTATAAAACCTTTTATTTTTGGTGGGGATGTTTAAATGTTTAATTGTGTAATTAATTTTACATTTGTGTGTTGAATTTTGTAATTAGAATGATTTAACAATTAAACTTCAAATATATTAATTTTTGATGTTCAAATTATTAATCTGGTATTTTTTAAGATTAAATTCGTTAATGGTGTGTCTATTCAAGTGATTTAGCAATTGGGAATTCCTTACTGAATATATGTTTTAGTTTTTCCATTTGTTAGTTAATTGTGCTAATTTAATCTTAATTATTTAGCTTGTTAATTTGACGTTAAATGTTCTTTTTAAGGTATTCAAAGGATAATGATTTTTCTTGGATGATTTTTTATTTGAAATATAATTAAGCTGATATTTTCTTGTATTTGTTTTTGCATATGCTAATGGTGTGAATTCAAGGAAGATCACCATGACTACAATCCGGATGATTTAGTGAGCAGAATTCTCGATGAAATCCTGGTTTCTATTCTGTCCACATTGCCTCTTAAAGATGCAGCAGCCACCAGCCAGCTATCAAGAAGATGGAGGTACATGTGGTGCCAAACAGCTAAATTAGATCTTGAAGATGAGAAACAAATGTCAGAGATAGCACCACAACCAGGGTTACTTTTCTCTGAGAGGAACCGATTCATCAATTGGGTTAACCTTGTGATGCGTCATTACAAGAGCCCCAAGATTGAAAACTTTAGAATTTGTTTTGATCTAGATAAGCATTCTAAGGGGGCCATAACAAAATGGATCCAATTTGCATTATTCAAGAATGTGGAAACACTAGAACTCGACTTGATGGTGAGTGGTGATGCCATTGATGATCCTGTGAGAAACTTTACTTTTCCCAACAAAATCTTGGATCAGAAATCAGAGTCCGCATTGAGGAGACACTTATTGAATGCTTCTCACATGCCTTCTAAGGTGATGGGGATAAAGTTTCTAAGAGTTCTTATTTTGAAGTGTGTTAATGTCAATGATGAAGTCACAAGAAAAATTCTAAGGATTTGTCCAGTTCTTGAACATCTTTTCATTTATAACTCAGGCCACTTGGTGAATGTTAATGTCAATGGACCAGCGCTTGCGCTAACTAAACTTGAGATTAAAGACTGTTACAGACTTGAATCCATTGAGATATATGATTCAAATCTTGTTTGGTTCCGGTACTGGGGTTCAGAAATAACTTTAAAACTCAATAGTAATCCAAGACTCAAAACGATATCTATTGGTGAAGGAGATTCAGGGATAGAAAATAATATGTTCCAACAGATATCATGTTGTATCCCTTACCTTCATGTTCTTGAATTTAACATTTACCGCCCAAAGGTTAGATTAACATTCCAAAGGTTGCTCCTTTCTTCCCTTATCACATTATATTTTTCTTACACTGCATTCAATTTTTTTCCAGAAAAATATGCACCTTATTTCTTTCCCTGAGTTCCCTAAAGTGAAGAAATTGTCGATGATAGTAGGAGCATGGGAAGATGATCGATAGTCTACGTGGGTTGACTCGGTTGGTAAAAGCATGCCCACATTTGCAGATATGTACAATTAAGGTACTCGATTATCTCTATATCAAGGCACATTTTCAATGAATAGTAGTCTTTAATTTTAGATGGGTAAGAGAATTATGGTTTCCACTGTTTAAGTTCCCAGAGGTGGTTGCCACTCATAATTAAGTGTGTGTATATTTAATATATATGTTGTCTATGGAATTTATGATCTTATTAATCGTAATAACTATGAAAGCTCTCATATGGAAAGCATCCAATTCTTCATCGAGTATAGTGCAATTCGGGCATAATGTTCATAGAGAACAACCAAAAACGAAGATAACATAGTTGAACACTTTAAAACTTCCATTGAAATATCAAATACTATGTTATTACTCATCTCAATGATTAGGCATCTTACTATAACTCTTTTGCGTAGGCTAATCTTAACAGCAGTCTAGCAATTGCTAGCAATTATGTTATTTCTTAAGAAAGTGGTCTTTTTATTTTGTTAGAATGCGCTCTTTGCACATATGATTCTTTTCTACTTTTGGTTGTTTGGGCAACTCCCTGTATGACGTCTTCATAAAAGGTGGATATACTTTGGTTGCTCACAAAACTACTTACTAGGCTCCTTTTGTTTTAAAAATACCAAACAGACTTAAGTTGAAAACTATATCAGAAACAACTCACGATGTTATTGACAACGTGCCAGTTGATATGGAGGAGACCCCTGAGGATCAAAAGGCAAATAAGGAATTGGGTTAAGCATACCCATCAACACCTTGAGGTGGTGGAGATACATGGATTTTATGCACGGCTCAGTGACATTGAACTGGCTTTATATTTCTATAGAAATAGTGTTTCATTGAAGAAGATCGTGATTGATCCTACTTATCAGCTGGTTGAAAAACAAAGCCCCATTGACAAACAAACTTTGTCGGAAGAGAATAAAGCTAGGCATTATGCACACTTTGTGCTGGATGGAATAGTTTCCGATGATAAGTTGGTTATACTCTAGTTTACCTTTAATCATTTCAGCAAGGTTTACATATCCAATTTCAAATGAAGCATAATGAAAATCCGTGTTGCTATCTGGTTAATTTGGAGACCTGGTAATCACCGTGTTCAACAGCAGTGAAACCTCACAAATGGTTTAATTATTAGAGCGCACGCTTTGTCTTTCAGTTGGTTTTGATGTTGTTGTAAGAAACTTTAAATTATCTGGTCTGACTGACTCCTACACATTAGTAGTACTTGTAATTCTGGTTATCTGTTGTTGTGGTGAGCCAAAAGATGTTTTGAATTAAAGAATGACGTAAGAATGGGATATTATGATTCATGTTTTTGCCTTTGTTCGCATTCAAGCTAGTTGTATTGTTGAGCTTGGATTTGGCTGCTGATTTTATGGGCCAATTGAGTCAAGGAACTCCTCATGGGTTCATGTCAGAGATTGTAAATAAAAAATGACTGCTTGCAAGGAGTCCCTCATATAGCGTGTTTATCTTGAATGGTATCTAATCATCTTAACTGTGGTTGTCGTTTATATCAATAGATATCTTATTTTTGCCCAAAGTATGGCATTAGATTTAGATTTTTTTTTGAACGGCGGTATCTATGTAACATATATTAAAGACTAGTAAGATGCGAGAAAGGTAAAATTTTCAATGTTTTACAAAAAACAATCATGAGGGTCAAGTTGCCAATCGAGCCACCTAATTCTACATCCTTTATATCTATTTGATATCCAATTGAACGATAATAATAGGAGTACTGTTTTATGAAGATGGATTCCGCTTTTTGAGCTATGTTTTTGAAAGCAGATTGTGTTCCGGCTTTCCCAAATTGTCCAGAAGGTAGTTTGAAGTTTAATAACTACACCAAAATGTGCAGCCTTTGGTTTGAAGTAGTTAGAAGGATCGGCCCAAGGTAACAAATTGGGAATAGATAATTGGGTCGGCTCCAAAATCCTCCACCAAATTCTGATCAGAGACCAAACATTAGAAGCCACCGTACATTGAATGAACAGATGGTTATCGCTTTCGTCTTGTTGATTGCAGACCGCGCAGTTAACACCTTTTCATAATTGTTTTCTAAAAGTGGCAAGAGTTTAAAATATCTACTGTATCGATTTCCAAATTATATCCTTGTTTCTATATCATGGACTTTTGGTTGATGGGTGTTGTTAAAATTGTTGCTTCTAATTTGAATTCAAAGAAAAATAAAGCCATTTTTTCCGTGTAGAGGGAAGCATAGCCTACGAAACCCACAACCTTCTGGAATTAATTGGATGCAGAGAAAATCCCCTCCAACAAACGCGTCCGGCATTGAAAGAGAACCCAAGAACACGAGACGATTATGCGGTCTAACGGCTAAAACATTCATACTAAAATGAAACTAGAAGAATACGTAATTGTCGATAACTAATTATACTTGGATAACCAATTTGAGATAATAATATATTATCCCTCGATCACATGTTTAAGAAAAAAAGAGTTAGTCCAAAATAGAACTTTTCAAAGCAATGTACAGTATGAGATTGGGGGGAAGGCCCAACATGAAACAGAAGGCGGCCATTTTGGGTCTGACAAACATGGATTGTCGGAAGACTAACATTTGAAGAAATCAACCAAAGTCCAATCTCTAAAGACTAATTAACCCATCAACCTTTGCATGACTACTGTATCTTTGACACCTGGTTATTAAATTTGCATGACTACTTCACTTCACTCTCTCCATTACAATAAAGGCACCACTGTCAGCAAGATTAAGAATTCTCCAATCAATTTTCCAATAAAGCTTTGCATACCCAGTCTCTGTTGATCGATCGATCGATCTTTTCGATTGATTCTCTGATGCAAAATGGGAAAAAGGTTACGGCCATCACAAAACCCGGTAATTTCTTGAAAATTAGGTGAACCGATTATGTTAATATCCACTCAATTCAATTTTTGTAGGTTGATTTCATCCGATCTAGCTTTTATCAACTGTATAAAACCTTATTTTTTTAGTGGGGATGCTAGTTTGTGAAATTGATTAAATCTGAAATTTGTGTCTGGTAAATTGAATAATTGTCACAGGCAATTTGCCATATATTGGATCTGTTTCAAATTTTAATTATTTCTATGATTGTTATTTTTGTAAAGTATATATGATTATTTTTTGTTAATCAGAATGATTTCAGGAACTTAACAATTAAACTTGGAACATAATAAATTGAGGACTTTTTAATGTTAAAATTGTTAACATTTAAACTTGGAACATAATAAATAATTGAGGACTTTTTAATGTTAAAATTGTTAATCTGATATTTTTTAGATAAAATCCGTGAATGGTGTGTGTGTTCAAGTGATTTAGCATTTGGGAATTCTTTACTGAATACGCGTTATAATTTTCCCCAATTCATTTCATAATTTGTTAGTTAATTGCGCCAATTTAACCTTTATCTATCTATAAGTAGATGTATTTAAGTGTTTTTCATCTTTTTAGCTATCTAGCTTGTTAATTTGACCCAAGGAATTCGAAGGAAATAATTTTTATTGGATTACTTTTTATTTGAAATTGAAATAAATATAAGCTGATATTTTCTTGTATTTGTTTTGCATATATATACTAATGGTGTGAAGAGCGATCAACATCACTACAATCCGGATGATATAGTAAGCAGAATTCCCAGTGAAATTCTGGTTTCTATTCTGTCCACATTGCCTCTTAAAGATGCAGCTGTCACCAGCCAGCTATCAAGAAGATGGAGGTACATGTGGTGCCAAACAGTTCAATTAGATTTTGAAGACAAGGAAAAAATGTATGCGATAGCAACACAACCATGGTTACTTTTCCCAGAGAGAAACCGATTCATCAATTGGGTTAACCTTGTGATGCGTCACCACAAGAGCCCCAAGATTGAAAATTTTAGAATTTGTTTTGATTTGGATAAGCATTCTAAGGGGGCCATAACAAAATGGATCCAATTTGCATTATCCAAGAATGTGGAAACACTAGAACTGGACTTGATGGTGCGTGAAGGTGCTGATGATAATCCTGTGAGAAACTTCAGTTTTCCCAACAAAATCTTGGATCAGAAATCGGGGTTTTCATTAAAGAGACGGTTATTGAATGCTCCTGGAATGCCTTCTAAGGTGATGGGGATAAAATGTCTTAAAGTTCTCATCTTGAAGTGTGTTAATGTCAATGATGAAGCCATTGGAAAAATTTTGAGGAATTGTTCAGTTCTCGAACATCTTCACATTTATAACTCAGGCCAAATGGTGAATGTTAATGTCAGTGGGCCAGCAGTTGCGCTAACTAAACTTGAGATAAAATACTGCTCTGGACTTCAATCCATCGAAATATATGATTCAAACCTTGTTTGGTTCGAGTACTTGGGTTCAGAAATAGCTTTAAAACTCAATAATAATCCAAGACTCGAAACTATATCTATTGGTGAAGGATATTCAGGGATACAAAATAATACGTTCCAACAGATATCTTGTGTCAAGTACCTTCAGGTTCTTGAACTGCTCATTTGCATCCCAAAGGTTGGGTTAACATTCCAAATATTGTTGTTCCTTTATTCCCTTATCACATTATAATTTTCTTAAACTGCATTCCTTTTTTTTTCCAGAACAATATGCACCTTATGTCTTTCCCCGAGCTTCCTACAGTGAAGAAGTTGTCAATTATAGTAGGAGCATTGGTAGATGATAGTCTCCTTGGGCTGACTTGGTTGGTAAAAGCATGCCCAAATGTGCAGAAATGTACAATTCAGGTACTTAATTATCTCTATATCAAGTTTAAGTTTAATTATCTCTTTAATGCTAGACGGAGTAAGAGAATTCTAGTTTCCATTGTTTAAGTTTCCAGAAGTGTAATTAAGCATATCTATATTTCTATAAATGTTGTCCATGGAATTTAGGATCTTAATAATAATTATAATAGCCAATGGCGCTTGGTTAAGTGGGTAATGGGTGGGGGCATCTTTGCCACAAATGGCACAAGCGCGCAGGTTCAATCCCGGACACCCCCATTGCTACGACTGTTGAGTGAGTTAGGTATGCTCCCCTCATCGTGATCTTAATAATTGCAATAACTATGAAAGCTCTCATATGGCAAGCATCCAACTAACTTCATTGAGTGTAATGCAATGTGTGCACATTCACGAGGAACAATTGACTAAAAAAGAAGAAATACCATACTTGAACACTCTTAACTTTCATTGGAATATTCACTACTAAGTTGTTGCATGTCTAAATGGTTAAGCATCTTAATGTAACCCTTTTGCGTCTGCTACTCTACAGCAGGCTAGCAATTGCTAGCAGTTAGTTTTTTCCTACGGAAATGGTCTTTTTATTTCTTAGAACGCCCTCTTTGCACATATGATCATTCTTTTCACTTTTGGTTCTTTCTCAATATCCAGTATGATGTCTTTATAAAAGGTAAATATATTTTGTTGCTCATAAAACTACTTACCAGGCCCTCTTTTGTTCAAACTTGAGTTGGAAACTATATCAGCAACCACTCATGATGTTTTTTTGTTTTTTTTTACAATGTGGCAGTTGAGATGGCTGTGGAAACCTGCGAGGATCGAAAGGCAAATAGGGAATTGGGTTAAGCATACCCATCAACACCTCGAGGTGGTGGAGATAATTGGGTTTTATGGGGGTACCAGTGACCTTGAACTGGCTTTATATTTCTATGAAAATAGTACTTCACTGAAGAAGATCGTGATTGATCCTACTTATCAGCTGGTTGAAAAGCAAAGGCCCATTACAACTGTATTGCAAGAGAATATAGCTAGAAGTTATGCACACCTTATGCTGGACAAAAGAATAGCTGGTGATAAGTTGGTTATACTCTGAGACATCGAGGTGCTCACAAGCAATGAAGACCCTCAGATGGTTTAATTAATGGATTGCATGCTTTGTCTTTCAGCTGGTTTTGATGTCGTTGTAAGAAACTTTAAATAATCTGCTCTGATTGACTCCTAGACCTTAGTAGTATCTGTAATCCTGTTTATCTGTTATGTAGTTTGTGTGAGCCAGGAGATGTTTTTTATTTAAAAAATTAAATACATATGGATATTATGGTTCATGCATGTTTTTTTGCCTGTGTTCTCATTCATTTTGTATTGTTGAGCTTGGATTTTGCTGCCGTTTTCATGGCCCAATTGAGTCAAGGAACTCCTTATGGCATAGATTCTATCAAATAAATGAATACTTTTTTTTTAACGGCAAATTTGGCTCAACAACATTGCCTCTTCATATACCCAACTCCAATTCCAGAAGAAACTCATTCTGGAAAACCCATGCCTCCATTCCTATGAGCATTTTTGCTCACACCAGGATTTGAATCAAAAACCTCAAAGTCTCAAGTTCCACCAAGTAACAATCCATCTATTGATGGTTGGTAAATAAATGGCTACTTGCAAGGAGGCCCATATATAGTTTGTCTATCTTGAATGGTATCTAGCCATCTTAATTGTGGTTGTGGTTCACATCAATATATCTTATTTCTGCTCATAGAAATCTAGCGATTTTGTAAGCTGGAATTTTTTGTACGGATAGTAATTCTTTTAATTAAAGGATATTGTGTTTATAGTATTTTTGCTTTGGAAATTTGTAAAAGTAGTATAGCCGGTATTGATAACACCGGACTTTGGTAAATCACCTAAGACCGGCGTTGCCATCGCCGGGCTTCTATTTCGTGGTATCAACTTTTTGAGGACCGGTGTTGAGGTCACTGGCCTTGATTTTATATGCAAGATTTCATTATCATATCTATATTATGCAGATGCACGTGAATACATATAGCGACTAAGAAAGTGCAACGTAATGGAACACTTGTTTGATATATATACAGCTTCTTCCTATCCCCAAACTACCAAAACTTAAGCAACTCTCACTTCGTAGTTGTTTGTGATGAAATGCTTGTTGACCTAATCTTTCCTGTAGTGGTTGCCTCTGAAAATTAAACATAGATTTAACTTCAAAGTTTCTTTTCTAGTTGAAGAAGTTTTAAACTTAAATTGATATACCTACAAATGTTTTCACTGACTGACTAGTTCCACCTATGTTTATTTGTCCTGTCATCCATCGGATCACTGACCGGCCTACAGCTAGACTAGCATTCAAGTTTGATGGAATGCATGTTCATATATATACAAATCAACCAAAAGGATCAAACATTGTAACCAAAGATTTATATCCACTTTTGTCAACAAATCTATAATTCCTTTTTTAAAAGATCACTAAGTTATGAGATACTTCTGTATATAATGTGGCTACTATACATAGATTTGTTTGCATCATAAGCACCACGCTAAGAGAATATATGTGATAGCGTCAAGCTTAGTTATGGATCAAAAAATACCCGACAACAATATTATTGTACAACAACGAATCTCTACAAAGTTACAGATTCACGCTTCGAAGGGGAGAGACCTAATATGCATTCTTGATACAGATACACCACGAAAACGAGCAATATTAGCTTCCAAGATCACCTCCTAATTGAACGCCAACAACTACGATAGCAATGCAAAATAAATCTCTAATAAAAGAGAATGAAATTTACGAAATTGAAGTATGCCTTTTTCATTTACATAAGACTGCATAAGTAACAAAGAAAATAACTGCCCAAAGCGTTCTCCCACGTTCCTACACTTGTGGGGATCTAAACAACTCCTACGTTGGCAATTTCATAAAAGACTAAATAATAAAATAACATAGATAAAAATGACAATAATTATTAAAAAAAAAAAAAACATAATCATATCCAGGTGCAAATAATCAACTGTATTGACACTTGACAGGCTCCAACTAGACTAAGCTGGCCCACTATGTAATCTGACTTGCTGGGCTCGGGTCTGGAACTTGGGCTGCAGGTGGCTCCCTATCACTATGGTTTTAGTTGGAGTAGTATTGTACCATCAAAAATCACCCTTATTTTATGCCATATATTGTTGCAGCTGGATGGGTTGAAAGCTGAGACCTTGTAGTATAGTAGGGGAAGAAAGGCAAGTGGCTAAGCACCCGGCCCCCATCAACACTTTTGAAAATATGCTTCAGTCACATGGAAGTTATATTAATTATTTTCAGTTTAATCTTTTTTTTTTTGATAAATCAGAGTTTGTTTCCAATAAGTCATATTCTTTAAGCATTAAAATAGTTAAGGATTGTTACTAGCAGATTTAGGTTTATCTTATGATGGTCTCTCTATAAAGGATAATTATTCGATCCCCAGCACATTTAATATTAAATTAACTCTCTCGTTCTCTCGGGCCCCTTTTCGCACATATTTCTTCCTTTACCTTATTAAAAACAACAAACACCTTGAGAAGGTAAAGATGACTGGTTATCGTCGGGGAAGCTATGAACTTAATTGAGCTGGCTACCTATTTCTTGAGAAATGGTGTTGCGCTGAAGAAGCTTGAGAGGTAGATCTTCCAGTTAGAAAATGTTGATTATCGACTAGTTAATTAAGGAAGGAGCCGAGGTGAATGTTGTGAGATATTGTGTACAATTGTTGTTGAAGCCAAGAACGTACACTAGATGTTGTGTTGTGGCATTGGTAATGCCGTGACTTGCCTTTTAGTATCTCAACAAACTTAATGTGAAAATTAAGGAAAAGAAAAGAAGACCAATTCTTTGTTTCTTTCTTTTTTGTTTGTCGTAATGCTACATTCAAGCTAAGATCGATGAAGAAACCGAGTATATATTTAACGAGAAGGAAATACATGAAGGAGGTGCAAAGAAGAAAACTGAACTGGTATGACATTTATGTGTGTCATGTTGTGTTGCGAATTCAATAAGTTCAATATGGTTCCAGAGTCCTTGATTGTTTGAAATGATGATAGGAAACTTGCATTTTCTCTTTAGATTATACATACATCTTCTAGAGAATGTCAATCTGTTTTAATTACTTATTTGCTTTTGATAAACTGATGGTTTTACTACAAGAAAAAACACTTTAGGATGCGTTTTTTCTCGCGACGAGTCGCTAAATAGTCACTAAACGTCAAAACAAAGCTGCTTCTTGACATGCGTCGTTGCAAAACCCCCCCTTTTTCTTGTAGAATTTGCAAAATCTGATTATTGGGGTAGACTTTGATCGAATTTACCTTATTACTTGTAGCTTTCGAACTATGGATTATATATTTATGTGCAGAATCTCCTGCACATAGTTATATAAATCTCTTGCATATATGCAAGCAATTACCTAATTAGTTGGAACTGCGGTAATTATAACAAATTAAGTATGTTCAAAACAAATTATAACCAAGTGTACTGAGTTGCATGTCGAATGTGACTTCACTGAGACGTTTGGGATGAGCCATAGCAGCCAATCATAAGAATCAATTTATTAAAATCAGGTTTGTTTATATAATGAACCAAAAACTTGCAGGGCCGGCCCTAAGGAACTTTGGGTCTAGGACGGGACGGAAGAAAAAGACCCTTAGGTTAGGATCAATGAATTTGATCCGACGACAAAATAACCAAAATCCACCCGTAACATCTTAACCAACAGCTTAGAATACTTATAGTTATTATGAAACATGAATATATTATATAACACTATATATATATGTGTGTGTAATTTATTACATATATTTATATATAAGAAATTTAAAATTTTGGGCCCCTGAAAAATTCGGACCTTATGCGGTCGGCCACTTCATCCTATGCCTAAGCCCCTCATGCCAAAATTAAAGAAGAAAATAAATTTAAAAAATATACCATCTCTAATCTTTTTATGTACGAACCTAACATATAATAATACTTTTTATTAATGGAAATAACCACACTTCGATATAATGTCTTACTAAAAGTTACATTAACCGAAACAGTGAAACTTTCATAATAATTATATAATATCTTACTATAAATAAAATAACGACATAACATATAATAATTGACAGGGGAAAAAAACCCCACAAAGATACTTAAAACCTAAAACTAGATATAGTTAATTGTAAAAGACAAAAAAATAAATGAATATTAAACATTAGTTAAAATAATGTCCCAAAAAGAAAAAGGTAAAAATAAAAATATTGAAAAACCCCAAAAGATAAATTAAAACCAAAAGTTAAATATAGTATATACTACTATATAAAGCATCAACTCCCCTCCCTTTTCTCAAATTACAACTTTGAACTATCCAAAATACCCATTTTCTTTACTTATTATTTCAAAATCTCCACTAGATATACCTATAATACCCTTAATAAAATTAATTTATAACACTAACCCCTTAACTCCTAAAATAACTACAATACCCCTTTTACATCAATAACATTTACATCAATAGCCTACACTACTCGCCACCGCCACCACCACACCGCCGCTAACAATGTCGCCGCCACCACCATCACTGTCGCATCGCGCAGACGTTTATCTAGTTAATTGTAGAAAATAAAAACAAATGAGAAATAAACATTAGATAAAAACATGACTAAAATAAAAACAAAATACCCAAACAGGCAGGCTGACAACTACGCAGTCGCCTGGCTGGATCACTGTTCAATGAACATTGATCTCCTCACAATGCACGCTTCCATAAGCCAAGTTTGGAATTGTAATAAGAGAATTAACTAAATAAATAGTGTCAATAAGATATATATATTCGTTCAAAAATAATAATAATAATGAGTATTAATTAGTTCGTTACTTTAAACAAATCATATGTGGTTTTACATGTCTATAAACTAATCTTTCTATATAAACATAAAACATGGCAAACAGTTGGACTAGATTGGACAAAGTAAAACGGACCACTCTCAAGTCTCAAATTGGGAGAATAGATGGGCTCCTGTAAACATCAGCTGCGGGTTAATGGACCAGCGTTCTTAATAAATGCTGTGAGTAGTATGTAAACATAATGGATAACTTATACAGTTACTATACATAACAACTAGACCGAGCTACCGGGCCGAAATAATGGTAACTATTTTCACTGCTCTTAGTCATTTTACAAAAGCCCATTCTGATTAAGGAAACCAACCCACGGGATTAAGAAACAGCCCATTATGCACTAATCTATAACTGGTAATGAAATTTGTGGCATAATGTTGATAATTCCAAAACCTTGTGCTATCTACCGGAAAGATGTCTATGGACTATGCACTTGAATTGAATACCCAAATCTCCTTGTACGTTTCACACATAACTTGACATGATTCTCTAAAACAAATGTTATTAGGCCTGAAGTATTGGGTTTAAATCGGTAGAGACCGAAGAGATCCTTGACTTCGTATGTCGTTTTGACACCAACTGATCAATCCTTATGGACCAGTCACAAACAATGTTCACTTATCATTTAGTAATTGGTATCATCCTATGAGGGTATGCCAAAACCAAATGTAAAGTATAATGTCTCTAGATTTGAACTCATAACCTTAATTCCAAGTTAGTTTACTATAACGACCAGCCGACTACCATGTTATATTTAAATCATCGATGCTAACGAATTCAAATCGTGGGTTTCGTAGCTAATTAAAGAAAAACATGTACATACAAGGCGAAAGCAACCTCAGAGCTCGAGTGTAGTATGATTGATTCCTTTTCACTTTACTTTCCTATTATAGTGAAGTTTGTAGAGTTGCCTTGGCTTGGAAAATAAGGAATCAAAAATCTATTAAATGACTAAAAAAAAACCCAAAATTTAAGGAATCGCCTCATCTGGAGCACACTCTATATCAAAGGTTTGCCTTTGCCATTACTTTTTTCAAAATCTCACCCATAATATAATAATAACTATACCAATAATTCAGTTGACAACTTAATTAAATTGACTACAAACCTTAAAACTTACCTTTTCCAACCTTAAACTCGTCGTTAGTTTTAAACATTACATATAAACATTGTGTCCAATACTTTTAGACTACCTATACGATAAATACTACTTTACTATTTTTGTCTAACAAAAATGTTCCAAGATAATTTCACTCCGATATTCTTATTTTTTGTTTTTGTCATAGGAAAACGACAATAAAACCGCATGTCATTATTTGAATTAAATTGGTTATTGGTGTGGTTGTATATGTATACACCCACGGTGCAATGTTTTAAAAACCGGACAAGACCGGCCAGTTCGACCCGGTCGGTCCGGTGCGCGGTCTGATGGCTGGTTTTTTAACCCTAGTTTTTTGACGGTTTTTTCCACTGTTGCGAACCGGTCAGTTTTTGGCCGGTTTCCCGGTTCAACTGGTTTTGGTTATTTATTTATTTGTTTGTAATTTTTATGATGATGTGTATACTTTAATGTTATTTTTAGTTATTTGTAAACATTAAAACATATATTTTCTTTGAATTATAACTATTTGGTATTATTTTTGAGTGGATTGTAACAAGTTTAATAGCATTTTTATTAAAAAATTTAACAAAAAAATATATATATAACCAACCGGTCGAACCGTCTGGTTCAACCGGTTCGATCGGTTCGAACGAGCGCGGAAAAATGACCGATTCGACGAAAAATCTGGTTTTTAAAACATTTCCATTGTGGGGCTCTAATTTGTAGTTGTAAAGATCATGCATTATTGATTAAGCTATTTAGTATATTAAATTAAAGTAAAGTAAACCATTTAAGCAATAAGCTACCCATTACCAACTATTAATTAAATCCAACAAACATAACTTAGATTGCAATATAATATAGAAGTTGAACGATTAAAGAAAGTAAAACGAAAGGAAGATAATTCATGCACTTATCAAGTCATGGTTATACAAATATTTTTTAAACTAAAGGTTTTACATCTATATTATTATATAAAGCAAATGTCTTCCCCTCTCCCTCCCCCTTCTCATTTTCTAAATGATAATTCAACCTACCTATTTTGTTCCTCACTTTACTTATGTATATTTTCATTCCCTTATTGATGTACCAAAAATACCCTTAATGAAATAATTTACAACATATATCCCTCAACTCCTAAAATAACAACACTACCTCCTTTTACATTAATTACCTTTACATCAATAACCACCACCAGTCGTCGTCGTCACCATCACACCGCCGTTGCCGCTTTGTACGAGTACCCCTCTAATTTAAAATAATCATGATCCTCTTTGCTTTTGAAATATATTCGATTTAGCTACTAAATTCAACTCCCAATTCAAACTAATTATTCGACCCAATTTACAACATCTATCCCTCAACTTCTAAAATAACTACATTACCTTCTTTTACATCAATTATTTTTACATCAATAACATACACTACTCGTTGTCACCGCCACCACCTCCACCAGTTACCGTCGTCGCATTGCACGGGTACCCCTTTAGTTTAAAATAATCATGATCGTCTTTGCTTTTGAAATATATTCGATTCAGCTACTAAATTCAACTCCCAATTCAAACTAATTATTCGACCCATTTTTTTAATAATTAAAAAAAAAAAGCCATTAGTCAAAAAATTTGAAGCATGTTTATATCAATCTTTCTCTACAATATTTTAAAGTAAAAGAGATGCTAGAGTGACAAACTAATTACAAACATATTTTTACAAACTCATATTCCACCAATGAAAACAAAGAGAGAAAGAAGAAAGAGAAAACAAAGTTTAATATGATTTGTCTATTTCATATACCATGTCAGTTTGTAAAACTATGTTTGTAATTAGTTTGTAAACATAACATTTCTCTTTTCTTAAATAGAGTAAAAAGTTGGTTGTAATTGTTTATAAATTAAAATTTCCTGTGATTTTCTTAATTGTTTACCTTCTATAATTAACTGTGGGGTTGTTGAAATTTGAGAATACTAATTCCTATATGTGTTTCCCGTTTTATTTATTTGCACTTTATTATTATTATTATAATCGTTGTTGTTGTTAATATATTTTACTAAAATAACTTCCCGAAGATTCTTCTAACTCCAAGATATACACGTGACAAAATCAAGTAATGAGAAGAAGAAAAAGAATTAATAGGTTACGCATGAAATGGAGATGTGATTCATGAGAACTAGTAGAAGGATATATTAGGAGAAAAGATCGTTTCTCTGTTATGATTGTCCTACAACTATGAGTAATCTTATATAATTTATAATTTATGCATGCGTCCCCGTTTTACACATAGAGATGTTTACGTGTGTTCAGTCTCAATTTTTTTCACTTAATTTTATCTTTACAATTTTGACATGTGACAAAATCATATTTGTAGGAGGATTTGTAAGCATAAAATGTAAGATGAAATATCATTTTTGTTGTAAAGGCTCTTGAGAGTATTTTTTACTACATGACTTTTTCGTTTTATTTATTTGTACATTGTTATCATTGTTACTATGATTGTCCTACAATTAATTGTAAAGGTTGTTGAGAATATTATTTCGTATATTTGTTTTCTATTTTATCTATTTGTACTTTGCTATTATTATCATGATTTTATTGTTATATGTTATGTCTGTATATGATTTATATATAGTAAAATCATGTATAGATAGTCAATATAAGGGTCAAACCTATACACATTCGCATGCTTATTACTTCTTCATTTGAACATCTTCAACTAATTTAGTAGATAACGATGAGTTATTATTTTATATAGATGAAACATGATTATACTATTTCATTTCAATGTATTTAATTTATCTATATTGAATCATATTTTATCGTCGTTTTTATTGATTTAAATTTGATGTTGATTGTAGTTTTTTAGTTGTTTATAAAAAAAAATATATGTATCTTTATGATTTATTTTGTTTCTTTTGTTGTATCGTTAGTTTGTTAGAATGATAGAGTTATTTTATATGTCATCGTGAGAAACGTGAATTTAAAAATCCTTGTTAGTAATTTTCATATGGAAGCTCAAAGGATGTTGTGTTGTGGGCCAAAATGTATTATTCCACAATATTTCCACGATTACAAAAATAATATATAGACAAATTAAAGGCATTTGACTTGTACATAAATGTTACAATATTATGTTACTTGTTATAATAAAGTTTTCTTAATTAGAAGAAATATATATATAGAAAATTAGTAGAGAGTTGTTCAACTGATCCTCTTCAAAGAAAGCAACATATCTATCATCCCCCGACCCACACTACCGGAATTGAAAGGGAGCCAAAGCCACCCAACTTGTCACAAATCTTTGTTCTCACTCTTCCTGGCTAGCTAAGCCAGAGTGTACGTGTGTCAAAACAAAGAGGTTGATGCAATTAATTAGTTAGTACAATATAGTTAGCTTTTTTATAAATAAATAAATAAATAAATATTCTTGGAGAAGATGATGACTCTTCATCCACCATAGAAAGCAGTTACTTGAAGACAACCCCATTTCACCAAATTCACCCGTTAAACAAATCAAACAATTTTCAAATGTCTCTATGTTTTATACATCATTATATGATCACCAACTTCATCATCTCTCTCACATTTCCTCATGCATCCTCTTCGCCGGAAAGTGTCTCTCTTTTCGTCTTACACCGCAGCCATGAAACAACGTAAAAACAACAACGTTTCTGTTTTCGTGGTCGTGTTTTCTGTTTTCCTATTCGGGTTCTTTTTATATAATGAAGATGTTAAGTCCATTGCCGAATTTCCATTCTCTAGTCCTAAAGTTATAGACCATGGAAAAAGAAAAGGTGGTGAGGGGGTGGTTGAGATCAATTCAAGGACTACCTTAATGGTGGAGTCGAAAACAGAAGAGGAGGATCGGGTTATTGAGTTGCCCGTTCCTGTGGTGGCTGCTGCGGTTGAGGAAGAAGTGGAGGAGGACAATGAGGAGATCGAATTGCCGCCGGAAGAATGTGATTTGTATGATGGGAATTGGGTTTATGATGATTCAACACATCCATTGTATAAAGAAGATGATTGTGAGTTTCTTACGGCTCAAGTCACATGTATGAGAAATGGAAGAAAAGATTCCATGTATCAGAATTGGAGATGGCAACCTAAGGCTTGTAACTTACCCAAGTAAGATCTTCATTTCATCAATGAATAATCATAATCAAATTTGAAATATTCGCGAGAAGCAAATTCACTGATTTTGTAACTTCAAATCAAAGTTACAAAATCTCGAAGTTACAAAATCATTGAATCGTTTTACTTTTCACAACTCACATTTCCCACTTAATCTTAAACTTATAAAAATAAAAATAAAACAAATCAAAATATTAATTAATGGGATGCGTAATGATATACTGTATCATCTTAAACTTCAAACTTTTTCTTATGGTGTACTTGGTAAGGATCCGTACACGCACAAAATATTCAAGATTGTGCATTTTCTTACAAGTTTCCATTTTGAGACAAGCTTAAAAGGATACATGATTACTCTTGAAGGATTGATCTTGATATCGTTTGTTTTGCTTTTGGAAAAATGAAGGTTTAGGGCAAAATTGTTGTTGGAGAAACTAAGAAACAAGCGGCTTATGTTTGTTGGCGATTCATTGAACCGGAATCAATGGGAATCAATGGTATGTTTGGCTCAATCCATTATTCCTCCGGGAAGAAAGAGCTTGAACAAAACCGGTTCCCTTTCAATTTTTAGAATTGAGGTTTGTCTCTTTGAATCTATTCATTTCTTCGATTTGCTTTCCTAATTCTGATATACAAACTCAACGTCATTCTATAAATTGTAGAAGTAATGTTATTTGTTGACTATACAATAGTTATAAAAATAAAAAATAAAAATTTTTGTTAATGACACCCTATGCCCCTATGGCGTGTATAAAATTGTTGGACTTTTATCATAAAATTCAGGAATGGACTTTTTATATAATCTTTTTATGCATATTATTAACAGCTCTAGGCTGTCATTAGAAAAATTCTATAAAAAATAGGATTGATGTACTTGTATAATAATAATGGTAATTAAAAAAGAGTGCATGACATTAAATTTAACAGAAAGATGTAGGCATTGATAAGATTTTGTATTAAATGTAGTTGTATCCGTATTAATGCAATGGATATGAACGGTATTATGATTGGTATATGATAGCTTGGAATGCTGTTCAAAATTAATTAATTAAAAAAAAAATGATAGATTGGAAATGGAAAAAATATCACTATCAAATGTAGCTTTATGAGCTTAAAGAAAAAAAAAATAACATGTGATCATTTATGAGTTTCTATGCCCATGATTTGGATTTGAACTCAAGTTGTGCATTTAAAACTTTATATTGATTAAATGTTACTGAAGTTATTATCAAAAGTTAATATTGCTGCTAGTTCCTTTGTTGTTCTCAGTGATCTAAAAATTTACGAGTAGTACTAGGTAGTTTGCAACATTTTTTACAGTTGTTTAAAAGGTTAATAATTTGATGTAAATATATATATCTGCAGGATTATAATGCCACAGTGGAATTTTACTGGGCACCATTTTTGGTAGAGTCAAATTCAGATGATCCAACAATGCATAGTATATTAAACAGAATCATAATGCCTGGATCCATTAAAAAGCATGGTCAACATTGGAAAAATGTGGACTATTTGGTTTTCAACACTTATATTTGGTGGATGAACACCTTCACCATGAAAGTCCTGTAAGTTTTTTATTAAATCTTTCATTTTCCATGTTTTATTATTAATTTATTATTGATTGGTTTGGTTTACATTTATTTAATTTAATCTTTAACTGAAGATATTCTGATGGGAAACAATATACAGGAGAGGGTCATTTGACAAAGGAGCAACAGAATATGATGAGGTTGATAGGCCCGTGGCATACGCAAGGGTTTTGAGAACTTGGGCTAAATGGGTCGATAAGAACATTGACCCGAACCGAACCACCATTTTTTTCAGCAGCATGTCTCCTCTACATATCAAGTAAATTATCTGATTTCCAAAATAAAATAATAATAATTATTATAAGTCATCCCAGTTTCTAACTAATACATGCATTAGGTGACATTTGATACGTTTCAACCAACCTGGAGGATATTAGTTAGAAGTAGAGGTGACTTTTGGGCTTGTTTGGTTATCAAGTAAACCTACTTTTATATATATATATAATTGTATTCCATATTTTTAAGTTGTATGTCAAACTATGCAAAAAAAAGATATAGGAACATGCTTTAAAACAACATTTAGACAACTATTTGACCAAAATTAAGACACATTATGGTTTATGACTGAACAAAAAAAAATGAAACTTGTAGGAGCTTGGACTGGGATAATCCTGATGGCATCAAATGCGCGAAGGAGACTAGTCCAATCCTTAACATGTCCATGCCGATAAATGTGGGCACAGATTGGCGGCTCTTTACAGCTGCAACTGATGTAATTCGGTCCATGAAGCTTCCGGTCCACTTTTTGAATATAACATCTCTTTCTGAATACCGTAAAGATGCACATACTTCAGTTTATACAATTCGTCAAGGGAAGATGTTAACAGATGAGCAGAAGGCCGACCCAAACACTTACGCAGATTGTATACATTGGTGTCTTCCTGGGTTACCCGACGCATGGAATGAGTTTCTCTATACACGTATCATTTCTCGCTCTTGACCAGTGCGAGTCAACACAAATCGATGATTTGATTACCTTCTCGTAGGAGTTAAAAATTGATATTTTCTTTGGCATACCTTGTATCTAGGGGGACAGGGCAAATTTATATTCTTGTACTTTATTTTAATTTTTGAAAATTTTGTTTTCTAGACATTTGATCACAAGTGCAAATCAAAGTTGTCCCAAATGTACAATGAAATGTTGAAAGACGAAATAAATGAATACAAAAGTTGTAAGTAGGTATGTGTCATTTCAGTCTATAGATGCCAATTAATTAACGTGGTGAGTAGCATCAGCATATGAACCGAACGGGATATGGGCTATATATGGAGTTGATAAGTCCTTTTTGGCTTTTTTTTTTTATATTTTGACTAAAACTTTGATGCACATTTGTCCAAAAAATGATGCACACAACTGACTATGGTCGTGGGCTACTGTGAAAAAATCAAAATGTTTCCTTGATTCTCATTTCTTTCCCCGAATAAAACCCCCAACATCTTTCTTTACTACTATTAGTATTAGTATGCCCGAGACTCTCTTTACGAAATTGTAAATTGTTTTACTCTCCTTTAATTGGATTGCTAATCATGGAAAAGGTTGTAAATTTAGATGATTAGGTTCGACAATTAACCTGTTATGTTGTTAATTTGTGTTAAATAAAAATGTGATACATTTTTTTTTTGGTACACCAATGTTCACAATAGGGCTAACAAATAAACTAATGGGAACCCATATTAGTACCATGCCTTTTTTTTTTATTAATGTATCATTTGGTACAATTGAAATAGCGGACAGAATATGCATAAAATTGGTAGATTAATCAATTCCCTAAACTAATACGACAACTTGACAATGCGCTAACCCATTTGATCTGAAACAACCCATCAACCTACATCCCATTTGACATTAAATTAACCCGCCAACCCACAACCCATATGACTTATTTGACTTGAAATCAACCCGTCAACCCACCAACCCGTTTGACCCGCCAACCCAATGACAAAAGTTGAACAGTTTCGTTGGGAGGCAAATATCGTTTTAACATAAACTTGGAGGCCAACTTGTAATATTTAGTTTATATACAACCCAGTTTAATAAAATTTACACCAACATCACAAACTTTTAGAGGAACCATGACCCTAATCTCCTCTTTCAAAGTTCCGCCTGTGCGCTAACCCAAAACCAACTCACCAACCCGACAACCCGCTCTTTGTCAGGTTGGTGGGTTGGATCCGGGTTGATGAGTTTTGCAACCCGATTTTGTTATCACGTTAGGTTCAATTAGATATTTTCAACTCTCCAACACAAACCCAACCCAATTGACACCCCTTGTTAACAGTCAACGAGAAATTATCAACAAATCAAGTGTCAGTTGATAATTACCGATGATTTATGGGAGTACCATACATGGACGGATCTATGTAGTAATATACCGGTTCAAGCGAACCAGGTAACTTCTGAACCGTAGTGGTATGTATAATA
>JAOEHQ010005203.1:0-17906 GCA_025447715.1 Asclepias incarnata
TTTGCTTTTCCATTGCGATTTTGTTGGGTATTTTGTGTAAATCAAAAATTTTTTGATTAAAATGGTATATTTTTTGTATTTTTTAGATATTTATGTTATTTAAAACAAAAAAAGAGGAAAAGGGGCGTGGTGATCCACCCCATTCCCATCAGCCTAAGACCATTTTAGTAATTTTCCCTTGTAACAGCTAGGTTAAGGCATAAATCAAACTATCAAAGATCAATGTTCACCGTAAACATCCTAATGCATTTTAAAAAACACAGGAGTAATATTGTAATTCATAAATTTAGAAATCAAATCTTCAAGCAGAAAGTTTTTGTTCTCTACGTTAATAAATTTCATGGCAAGGTTGTTAGCTTTATAGGTTAAGAAAAAGTAGTTAGAAATACATGTTGTCAAGAATCCAAGTAATAATATTTTTTTCGCCCTATTTTAATTGTCCACTTTATTATTTATTTATTTCCAAATCTACATTGCATATTGTGTCTAGATGAGAAAATAGACCTTTCATCTAATCATACACGGTGTGGAAAAACCAAAATACAAATCAACCTAAAATTAAAATTGGTTGGCTATGAATGAATTCAACTTTTGATAGTTTTGGGGTTCTAGGCCAGGCTGTTATTTAGTGAAGAAAGTTCATGACAAGTGCATGTGTGTGTGTGTGTTATTGTTTGGAAATGATACAGAGTATATGCGTGTTTTGGACCGTACAATTGTAGCAAGAAGACATTTCACCAACCAAAAAGATATTTTTATGGAAGACTTTCATGAACATGTAATTACGACAAAGATCCTTTCAAGTAATTTGACCTATCAAGTTCGTTTTGTGAGTAAATGAATACTAACAAAATAAAAAACTTGACCCGCGATAAAGATCCCATATGTTTTTATACTTATAAACATTATAGTCCGTAACTTAATAGATCAAGTTGTATATTAATTTGAGAGGATCATCGTCCCGTAAATACTAGGTTACTTCCCCAAATAAATCTCCACCATACAAAATTTAAAATCACATGTGAATTGTGCTTGTGCCCATGACCATCACCCATCTTTTATCGGTATTTATTTATATGACATGGAATGGCAAAAAAACAAAACAAACAAACCAAAAAAAAACTTTGCAATTCAAGTTGTGTCATTAACCATCTCTTATAAAAGAATCTTAAATACATTTTTTATTAAAAGGTTTCAAATATCTTGAAGAAGAGGAAGAATTGTTGTGTTATTATTATTATTATAATATATAATAAATAAAAGGAAATCTTCGCAATCTTTATTCAATTTTGCTTTGGTAGAACTCAAGAGAAAGGTATGGTTCTTTTCTTCATGTCAAGAATCCTCTCTATAATGCTTCAATGTTTTTGTGCTTTAGTTTTGGTTATGTTCTTTGTTTGGAGTTGTAGCAACTTAAGTTTCTCCATGGCATACTCAAAGTTTCATGTCATATAATAATCATAATAATAATTACAGAAGTTTATAATGTCAAGAGTTCATGTCAAAATTACTATTATAGTCTACGAAACACTCGAAAGAAGTAATTGAAAATGGGTTTGAGTGTTAAACTGTTGATAGTAAGAAACTCTTACCTTCAAGATTTGTGTCATAAAGTATTCTGCTTGCCAGTAATATATGCCCATTAGACCAATTATTGTTAGCAAACTTGTAAAACCATTATGTTATTATATCAAACCAAATATTGTATTATATTCACATAAATATTTATAATAATATAAACAATACTTAATTATTTTACTTTCTCTTAACATTAATACTTATTTTACTTGATCATAAATACTTTAATAAAAAAAAAGTAATGATATATCCTCTTAATTCATCTTCTTAAAACTCTTCAGAAAGATTAATCATTTTCCTAATAAAAAAAAATATATGATTGAAAGAACACCCAACCATATCCGATATATACACAATAACATTAAATTTGGTGTAAAAAATCATCTACAACCAAGATACCGTATTATATCAAAACAAATATTGTATTATTCAAAGTTGAGGTAAATGTTTGATGTAAACATTCGATACAAAATTAAATTTGGTTTTTTTATACAAGCAATAAATAATAGATTTTTTGGTGTAATTTGGTAATAAATAAAGAGTAAATTACGTAAACCGTCCCTGTGGTTTGTTTATTCTTTCACTATCCGTCCCTCATTGGAAATATTTACATAAACCATCCCTGTAGGGGTAAACTTACTACATAAACCGTCCCTCATCCCAACTTAAATGACTAAATTACCCCTCTTTTAATTTTTAATAGACACTTTTTAAATTTTTTCACTATCAATATTTTAATAGTTTCATAGAAAAGTTATATGAGATATTATCATGTAATATATAAATAATCAAATGACATTTTTTTATAAAGAAAATCATATACATTTTAATGATGGTTTCAACTTACAGACCATATAGTCATTTCTTTCGATGTCTTTTGTTAAACTTTTTTCTATTAAAAGGTAAAACTATTTTGCAACCTAATAAGGAGTAATTAATTGAATTTTTATCAAACTATCACGTTAACTTTTCGATGCATATGGATTGCCAAATGTTTAATGAAAGTTTATATGTACAGACAAGTAGGCTTAATTTGAACTGAAAAATAAAAGTACTTCTTTCTATGACAAAATTTGAATTCATTATCATTTTCTAAGTGAGGAAAAGTATTTTACCTCATTATTAAAAAAAAATTCTATGAATTACCACATTCTTCACCATAAACCCAATAATAAATAATGTAATAATGATGATAATAACAATAATAAGAATAATAGTTCTTTCGTACTAACATCTCGGAAGCAACCAATTTCATATGTTCCTCAAAACAAACATTAATGAATTCTATGTTTTAAAAGATATTGACACAGATTTTTATTATATTTTAAAAGAATTAAATTGTAGGTAATAACTATTAAAATATTAAAAAGAGGGTAATTTAGTCATTGACATTGAATGATGGATGGTTTATGTCATTAATTTATTCTTATAGGGATGGTTTATGCAAACATTTCTAATAAAGGATGGATAATGTAAAAACAAATACAACACAAGGACGGTTTATGTAATTTACTCTAAAATAATTTTTTTTTTTTTTATATAATAATATAGTTTTTTCTTGCTCTACACGGGCTTCCATGTAAATTCACATGTGCATGTATTAATTACTCTAACTACTTTTTTCTTGTCCACAGAACCTAAAAAGAAAAAAACAGAGCAACAAACACAACACAACAAGTGGGGAAGAAAGAATCAAAGAAAACAAACAATAGAAAAGAAAGGATGATGCTAAGAAGCTCATCAACCCCAATTCTTGGATCTTTAATCTCATCATCAGAAAGCCCAAACAACAGCAACAGCCATCATGACACTACTCTCCATCCGTACAAATCCTCACCAATCCACAAGTTCTCATTTCAACAAACACCATCTCCTGCTTCTGGATCTCAACATTTCACCAAATTGTCATGCAATTCATCACCTATTTCGCCTTCATTCGGAATCCGAAGAGCGCAATCCGAAGGGAACTTGGACACCTTGATAAGTTGTTCTACTACTGTTGGTAATAATGCTATTAATGATGACGATTTCAGTTTTTTCAATGCACCCAAGAAACATTCTACCAGAATTCTTACTTCTTTCTTGGAGACTATCCCATCTTTTTCTTACCAGAATTCAAGATTTAAATCCGAAGATGACGAATCCAGTGACGATGAACACCAAGAATTCGATAAAGACGACGAAGGGTTTTCTGGGTTTAACATAGAAAACAAGGTTTTGACCTTGAATAAGCAACTGGGGTCTGGGAATTTGGCTATAAAAGATGATATAGGAGACACTGGTTCACCAATGTACCTTGCAAAAGGGATAGGTGTCGATACAGGGTTTGGTTGTGGTGATGGTGATGGTGGTGCCATTGGTCCAGGTGGTGGTGGTCGGAATCTTTCTCACATAGGCTTTGGAGAAGGGGGCGGTGATAACCATGACACAGAGGAGCGTTATAAGAAAATGATGAATGAGAATCCTGGAAATCCTCTGTTTCTAAGGAACTATGCCCAGTTTCTATATCAGGTATCTTCTGGGAAATTTAGGGAATGTTATACGAGTAATATTAATTCTTTAGCACAATTATAACCAATTTTTTGGATAAATTGGCAGTCGAAGCAAGATCTTAAAGGAGCTGAAGAATACTATTCTAGGGCTATTCTGGTGGATCCTAATGATGGCGAAATTCTTTCACAATATGCAAAAATATTATGGGAGCTTCATCATGATAAAGATAGAGCAACAAACTACTTTGAAAGAGCAGTCCAGGCAGCTTCCGAAGATAGGTAATTGCTTTTAATGGTGTGTGGACTTTTTTTTGTTAATATCAAACTGTAAAGTATTATTCTAACTCAAGAATCCTGCAGCCATGTTCATGCAGCATATGCTAGTTTCCTATGGGAAATCGAAGGGGAGGAAGATGAGGAAGAAGAAGAAGGGGGGTATTATAGTAATATCCCACAATACTTCAACAATGGAACAATGGCTTCTGCTGCAACTGCTTAAGCTTTAAGACGCTACAATGGTGACATTGATGATCAGGCAGCAATTGCAGCTTGGAATCTAGGGGTAGTTACAAAAATATGTAGCACATTATAGCTGAATAAACTCTGAAATAATATGCAAGAAATTAGCAACACGTTTACGGTTTATGACATCAAGCTGCATATTCAGTGGTTTACTTTCATTTCGTTTACTTTAAGTTAAACTAACGCGGCTGTTCTATCAAAACCCTTATAATGTACTCTCTAGCAAATATGATCAAGAGATGGCAAATAAGTAGGACTAGTTTGTCAAAACAATACCAGTTTTCTATCATGAATGCTACTTAAATGAAGTGCTGAACGTTTAATTCTTAGTATGCATCAAGATGCAAAAATCATCTGTAATTCTACTAATGTTTAGTAGGAAACACCAGAATCAGCTATTGACAACTCTAAAAACACCGAAACTTTATTAATTCTAGTAAATAAAATCATATGTAATTATGTATAATCTCTGTATAACTTAATTAATTGGGTTAAAAAAAATATTAGTGCCTAAAATTTTTTGTATACATTGGAGTTCAAAAAGATTTATTGTGATCTTAGTCTAAGAAGGAACACATTTTTAACAAATTGTTAGTCTCTATTAGTATACTGCTAAAGTTCATGATAATGCTCAAAATGACCCTCTAAATAAAACAAGCCCACAACATGGTATAGTTCGGTATTTTACAAAGATGAGAAAAACGAACAAAAATTGCCACAGATCCGACCTTTAAAGCAATGTCAGGCTCAATAATAGGTTCCATAATATGCAAGAGCGGCAGGCATTGCTGCAGTCACACTTTGCTGTGGAACAGCCTGCTAGAACCATAAAGACTCAAATGTAGAATTGGAGTATGCTACTCAGAACATGGTTTTTTACCCAACAAACACAGCCAATAAATGATCAACAAGATACTTCCATTAATGTATTTATCAAATGGTATTTTATATAATTGAGAACCTCCCCCAGCGGGTTGGGCATTGTTGTTGTTGTATCTTATATAATTGAGTAAAGGTAAAACAATCTCATAAAACTACGTATCTACTCAGACAGTCAGACTCTACATTTATTGAAAATACCTGAACTGGGTACAAAGCAGGATACAAAGTATAATCACAAGCAGCCACTTGCGGGACAGATCAGTGACGAAGCTAAGAAAAATAATCAGGGGGGACCGAAAGTCACGGGACCCAGAAATAACACTAAAAAATATAACTTTTCGAACGAATTACGAATAAAACTATATTACTGAGTGAAAAAATGGAGGGGGGCGGGGACCCCCGGGGCCTTTAAAAGCTTCGTCCCTGGGACAGATGTCGAGACTTGTGGTTGGACATAGCTACTTCTATAAGCATTATATGTGCCATAAGCAGCCTGTAGTAAAACCAAACTTAGAAGCAATAAATTCAAACAATGGTGTATACAATATAAAATTAATAATACCGGTTGGGTATATCCTGAAGGCCATTGTTGTCCTTGAGCTTGTGTCGCTTGTGGCTGGACAGCGTAACCTGCCGCCCACTGAATCTGTGCCACTTTTATTGCAAGTTTTGCTCTATCCAAAGCTAAATATCCTTCCAGGTGGTGCTTCTTTGACTCTCTATCACTTTTGTGAGCTAAGAAAAGCTGGCATGCCGAATATTAGCCTTCTTGATGGACTGTGCATCTCCAGAAAGATATAGAAACTGCAAAATGAACAAGCAGAAAGTTAACAAACACTTCTCCTAGTTTTTTGATGAATCACCACCAATAGTCACCTCTAAGAAACGCTAGATAGCTCTTCGATATGACTTTGAAGCATTTGAATTATCAGATTCAGGAACTGTGAACTTGCCAAACAGTGAATCCTAAGTGATCAATTCGTTTGGGAAGCGATTGAATCGATTCTATATGAATTAAAGCCTGCACCACCATAATATAAGATAGCAGAACTGAGACATTATAAAATTAATAAACCTGCACCACAACAAATACAATTGCAGTGAGAGACCTCTAAAAGTGGTTTTGAGAGGCTTCATTCTGGCCTTTTTTGCCTTTTCTACCTTTCCCAAAACCAAGTACAGAAATTAAGAATATTGTGCAAACAAAAAGGGCAATATCTGTGATTGCTTTTTTCCTTTATCAATTGCAATAGTCTGCTCATACAAAGATCAAGCATCTTCTGGATTTCCCTAAAAATTTTAAGAAACTCCCAATTGGAACATGAAATATGAAATTATTAATATGTAATGATTCTATTAAAGTACTTCAGTAAATTCTACCAGACGGCATTCCATGTTAGCATGCTTGATAACTGCTTAAAACCTGGGTAGCACGAGCAAGTACATTTTCAGCAAGATCCATATTTCCTCTAGCTTCCATGCACAAAATGCAGCACATCCAGTGCTCGTGATAATTTGCACAAGCAAATTATACATCTTTCTGTATATATTTACAACCTGCTTTAGTGATCACTATGATAATCACATATCTGACACTTCAAATAATTTCATCAGACATGATGTCATGTAATAGCAACATACTTTCACACATGAACCATTTTATGCAGCATATTATATTCGTAGACCTCAAGTCATTGAACTGGTATAAGTGTTCCACTCTGATAATCTCAACTTGTATTTTCAGAAGGTGAAACACATTTCACAAGTTCAGCGACTTCAGGGGGTACAGAAAAAGAAGTTCTGTATAAAATGGAAGATTTTGTGAAAGTAAGTTGCTATTATGCCACCCTTTCATTGATGAATGAACATTAGATTACCTTATTTAAGTCATCATATCCTTCGATAAGATCAATGCAGTTATGCCAATTTTCAAGTTTGGCAACATTAAGAGGTCAAAAATGATAGTAAGGCCTCCTAATGGCTGTTTCAAATTTTATGATTTTTGAATTGAATTCCTTCGCTTTCTTATACAGCTCTTCTCAGCTTCCACTGTATCTGATTGAACCTCCCCATCAGTCTCTTGATTCCTCTTTTTCCTAGACTGCGGCAGCAACTTCTTCGGCAGTTCTTAATTCTGATAAAGGATGACTAGCAACTAATTCCCTAAAGCTGTTAACAGTAAAAAAGCACAATGCAAAATGTTTTGAACCTATGAAGGTTTTGAACCTAAGACTTCTTGTGAAGAAAAAAAAAATTACCTACGTGCTTTTCTCATTATTCTTACAAATTACACCATTAGATACATTTCTGAATCTAAAATCATAATTTTGGTATTTATAAATAACTTATACATTTATTTTAACAAATTTTCAGCAACAGAGGGTTATCAGATACCATGTGTACTTCACATACAAAAAGTGTCGGATATAACAATGTTTCAACAATTGAAGGTTATCATGGTCATGCAAAACACATCGAGTTATTTTACAATTTGAAAAGACAAGTGTCCATTATAAACAAAGAGGACTTTAATTCCTTTTGAAAAGTTATTGACGGCCAAGAAAAGGCAAAAATGGTGAGCCATCCGCCTCTAATGTTGAATTCGTCACCATGAAGTTTCTCAATATCACTACAGGGACTGTTTTAGCTGCTAAAACAACTGTCTTGATACCCGTGGTCCATTTCATTATCAAGATGGACCAACAGCTGATCAGATCAAACTGACTCAAGTTGAAGCATACAAATTAACATAGAACCATGATTGGCATATTAGTAACGCCGGCCAATCATCATTCGGGTGTTTGTATAATTTGTTCTTGGTTTGCTGTAGAAATGGGCTTTGCCTGATGTTCGTGTAAACATCATCATTTGGTTGACTACCATTAGTTATAATGTACAAAGAATTAAGGTATAAGGTATCACAAATACAGATAAATGTTTCAGGTACATATAAATATCCTGATTAAACTTCAATATCTGCATCTTTGTCGATATTTTAGTACTTTTAAGAACAAAACAGGCAGCCGCTCTTGGTTTGTTTTGGTCAATCTTTTATTTAGTTAAAGTTATGAGAAGCTTGTATTGGCATGGTGCTCATTCAAGATCTGGTTCCTAGCTCGAGCAGGTAACCTTTACAAAAGCTTATTGACACAAGCCTAAAGATTGTGTCTCTTATTATAATCTTGGTGGAAAGATGCATTATTTTCTTTCCATGCCTTCTTTATTTTGCACGATAAAAGGTGGACTTTCTTTATGAGATTAATGGAAAATAAAGAAACAGAACTTCGTTTTCCATGCGTTAATCCTAAATTACTAATATGGTATATTCAACCATGATTGATTAACAAATGTATATTTACTTACTGTTTAAACCTAATCAATTGTTTTGTTTTCTTTCAAACCACCACTAAGCCGACCTAGTGGTTAGACGTACTCCCAAAAGGTCTTCAGTTCGAACCTCACTAGATAAAAATCTTGGGGATGGTCAGGGAAAAGATTTGGAAACGGTTACGGAGATACCACGGTTAAGCCATGTACATCCAAGTCAACGACTTGCCCAGATAAAAACCCCTTCCTTTACCCACACAAAATACGAACACTTCTTTCAAAACATACGACTATTATGACTAAAATAAAAGGAAAATGGTATAATTTTTTTTAAAAGCATGTGTCTGAGTGTCTGTTTTGGTTGTAAGCCTGTTTGAATGTAAAGTAACAACACAAGGAAAAGGGGACATATAAAGATAGCCAAATAAAAGTGTCAAAGCAACAAGGCTTTTCCAAATGTACACTAGATTTACTAAATCGCAGTATGATGCCAATAAATTTGAACCCATGGGACCCACATATATACTTCAAAAGCAAAAGAGGGTTTCACTCACCTTTTGCATATCAATTCCCTCAAACGTCTTAATCACCAAAACAAAATATTAAAGCCAGCAATAATAATTACTCCAAAATTCATGTTTTTGCGCATCTAAAGGCTAAAGCTATGATGTCAAACTTAAATAATTCTTGAATTGTTGTGAAATAATCCATAGGCAACATAACACGAAAGAAAGACCAGCTTAGCGTGAGGATGTCAACATACCAAAAAGAGCGATAATATTATTACGAACCTTCCATATATGTAATAATTAGATCATTATTAGATGACTATATCTCATAGATGTTATATGTACATAAGCACTATTGCTGATTGATTAGAACCTAAAAAAGCAGTTAAACTTGGAGGTGAAGGAAGTACTCTTTGAGTTGCTAGACCCACAGACCCCAAAAAAAAAGGAAAGCAAAGACATTTCCCCTCTTTTACTTTCCTTGCCTTTTGCCTTTACATTCTTCAATGGTTAAACCATCTTCAGTAACCTGACCGAAATCAATAAGAAAACATTAGAATTGACTATAAAAGAGCTAAAAACCATTGTAGATGGTGTACATAATATATGGTCCAATAAACTGAGTAAACCAAGGCAAACTAGTCTGCTTTGGCCAGTTCTCAATACTTGATTTTTCAAAAGAAAACTGACCATATAGGCCGAAACCAACCTTGTATAGAAAATCAATAAGGCAGCAAAGGTTTTTATAATTACTGATACATATTGACTCCAATTTAGTATTTTTGAGTAACATGGTTTGAATCCCTTAACTACAATTTATCTTCGGGTAATCGGGTCAATATTGTATATTTGGGTCAAATAAAAATAATAATCATAAGGTAAACTTGTCAAACATCCCAAAAATGTTATTACATACAACCTAGAGTTATACAGTTTTTAATTTACATACAAATTCTTCTAAGATAGAGAGAGTGGATGCAGAGTCACAGACCAAACAAACTCGACCCATACCCCAAATTTACACATTCTAACCTTATCCCCCTCTTGACATAGATGCATCCGGATTTTCCCTCTTCTAGTCTCTTTTTTTTTTCCCTTCCAACACATATTAAATATTTTGTATGCAAATGATAAGTAGTTGGACACGTGTTATACGCACTTCCATGTATGGCATAAACCATCATATCCGTTAAGCCATACCATGCCATTTTGCTAGTGTGGATTCGATCGAATCAATCAAGTCCACATGAGCATACTAAACTTTGGCTCGGTTCCTAAAATCCTCAAACATAAGTTACCCATTTTGCACACATTTTAGATTCTAAACCATCTAATTAAAAACATCCAAACATCTCGTATCCGTAAATCACACAAAAGTTAGAGAAAGACTAACCTCCGTAACTGTAGTGTTCTTTTTTCTTTCTAAAAGTTGATTTAACAACCAATAACAAAGCAACCACCAGGCCCAAACCCGCTAACCCACCGAAAACTATGGCCACCGCTTTTTGTGTATTGTTCTTGCCCCGTCCACCACCACCACCATCCACCTCCGCCGCCCCTGTCTCCACACCACCAACACCCCCTCCAGTCTCCACACTACCAACACTGCCACCTGTAACCACCAACAAACACACCAAAACCATGATCAAAAACCACCAACAAACACACCAAAACCATGATCAAAACCATCATTGTACGATGTACAGTAAAAAGTGTACCCTATTTGTCTTTTCTGTAACAACTTGTACCCTTTTTAATAATATTTATTTTATTTATTCCTCAGGTGGTTCTTGTTTAGATTATTAGATAAATAAACTAAACTAAATTCTAGTGTGTGTATAATAACTATCTTACTATCATAATCCCCGCGCAATATTGCGAATCAAATCATTTCTGACAATCTTTTAAAATTTTCGATGTTTTTGACAATATTTGACGTTTTAGGCTCTTTGATGGCTGGTGATACAAAAACAAAAATCTTAATATTATTTACCCGAAACATAAACAAATAAAAAAAAATTACTATTAAAATCTAAATTAACTAAAATAATGAATATCTACTTTCATCAATTTTCAATATTTATAGATATGAAACATTTGTAACCAAGATATATAATTGAAAAGTTTTTAATGAAATAAAGATAAAATTAAACAAAAATTACAAAGTAAATAGATATAATATGTTTGTAAATAAATATAAAAAGATTACCGGACTCCGGGACACCATCCGGGTAATAAGTATAACTAACATAACACTGCTGTAGAAAAACACGACCGGAAACTGATCTCCTGCAAGTATTCCGTCCCATCTCCGCCGCACTTTTCAAACAGTTCACACACGCGCCGCCACCCAAATCACCTTCACACTGACCCAAAACATAAACATTCTCATACCCACCAGCGAAATAGCCTTTCCCAGTACCAACCCCTTTAACCATCAACCCAAAAGCCCCATCAAGCTTCTCATCAAAACCCGACCCATCATCGACAACCCGACCCGACCCACATTTCTTATACAACATCTCAGTTGACGGAACCTGCGGGAACCCAACAACCTCGTACCTCATGTAACAACCAACAAGGTGGGCCCGGGCCGCTTGCGTGTCCGGGTTGCACAGTTTTTGGATGTTTTCGGGGAGTGTTTTGACACAGGAGTTGCAGTCGGAAAGTGAAAGGTCGCCGCGGCACTGGAATAGACCTGTGACTGTTGAGTAAGTGGTTTTGTAGAAATGAGCTGAAGAAGATTGGGCAATGAGAGCAGTGAAAAGGGTTTTGAGGTCTTCAGATGAAAATGGGTTTTGGAAGTTTTGGTTTGCACAGCCTTTGTAGATTAATGTTGTGAGAGAAGAAGTGGTGGCGGTGGCGGTGTGGGTGTGGAGGAGGAGGAGGAGGAGAAAGAGGAGGAAGTGGTTTTCCGGTGAGTACATTTTTGCAGGTGATTGGAAGGTTGTGATTGTGTGTGTGATCTTGTGTGTGTCAGTGTGTGTATGAATTCAAACCAGTGAAATCATATTTTGCAGGGGGTTCTGGGGAAAGGTGGTGGGTTTATGGTGACTGGTGAGGTGTTGAGTGAGTTGCATTTATTGTCCCTATGGTTTTTGGATGTTTACTTTTTAAGCGTTGTTATATTTTGTGCAAATTAACTTACAAAATCTTCTACAATACACAATGTATGTAAGGTTGTATATAAATTGAATGTTTGTAAACAGATCATAAAATTGTTGGATGAAAAGTTCGTTTAGGCCCCTTCCTATCCTGACGTCATCATCTCCTCATCCTCACTGTCACATCAGCTTTCTCTCTCTAAAACACACCCAAGAACTACCCTCTCCCTATCATACCATTTTTTTCATCTCATCATCACTGCCACATCAGCATTTTCTCTCTCCACATTTATTTTACCACAAAATTATATAAAACTATTATTTTTATTAAAGTAAAAACAATAAATTAATAAATTATTTTTATACGAAACCATTTTTGAATTCTGATGACTTAAATGAACTTGTATCCGTCATTTAATTTAATAATTTAATAAACATTGGTTGGATTTATTAATAAATTATATTGGTAGGATCATTTTTCATTAAATAACCTATACCAACCCCATCTTCCCCAATCTCATCCCATCTTCCCCAAATAGCTGCAAAAAAAAAAAAAAAATTCATACGCACACACACACATATATATAATAGACACACACAAACACAAACACACACATATATATATATATATATCTTCTTCCCCATATCACAAAAACACACACACAGACACACACAAACACACACACACATATATATAGACTGTATATATAACAAAAAAAGGAAGAAAAAAAAAAGCACAAATCCGATCAAAAAGAACATGTCGGGCCCACTCTTGCTCGTCAACCCATTTCCGAATCTCGCCGAGTGAAGACGACGACAGGGGCACGACGGGCTCGTGCCTATCGTGTCGTTCACGACGACCCTTTCGACGGGCTCACGACATCACGATAGGATCCGGCCTAAATATCGAACTGCACAAGAACAAACGGCACAAAAATATATATTTTATCAATTATTATGTATAGAATATCTTGTTTTTATATGATAAAATATACGGAGTCTCTTAAAAAACAAGAAAAAAAAAACTGAACTCCGTTAAAAAATTTATGTGTGGCGTCTTTGCTCAATTTGGGTCAGACTTGGATGCTGCTACTCAGGCATTACTCAATAGAGGTGGGTGAAGGTAATCCGTCTCTGGGGTTTCTTTCATAAGGCCGTTATGATAATATATAAACGACATTCATATCAAATATGTATTTTTATTTTTAACGTTTAAATTGGGCCTAGATCTGTAAAGTACACAACCAGAGAATTCATGGTGAAAAAACCCCACAGACTTGTCCAAAATATGTGGGTAAAACTAGAAAAACCTCATCAAATATGTAAAATATGTATTAAAAAACACCTATAAAATATACACATATAGTAAGAAATGTTTTTGTTTGAGAAACTGGCATCACGGTTCACGAGTGATTTGAGAAATGTCATCTACGATGAGTTGGCGAAGATGTTCATCTAGTCTCGATTTGCAGTGGTCGAAGAGTATAACGACAAACTTAGCACGAAAACCGCATAAAATTATTATAAAAATTAAGGTTTTTTTGTAACGTTTAAAACATTTGACCGTTTTTGTGTCATTTGTTAAAAAGTAAAAACACACAAATATGTTATGTTTAGTTCATCATATAATTTAGTAAAAGATGTTTTCTTTGTTCAAGTACCCGATTAACCTTTCATATTTGACTACAGGAAGCAAGTTCTTTAATAAAAATGAATGTATCAAACTATCAATACCTCATTAATCATTACTATTTGTAATTAATAATGAAATAAACTGGATTAAAGTTTGACAAAACGTTTTTTTCCCAGAAAAAAGGATAGTACATCTATCTATGAATAGAATATACATATAATCTAAATTCATCTTTTAACCCCCCCAAAAAAAAGAATATACATATAATCTTCATTAAAGTTCCACGATCGAGACACAAAACAGAGTATCATAAAACAGAATTCTCTCATCCACTTTTGTGGAAAAACCGAACACTATATTGAAGAAAGAAGTAAAAAAACTTTTTTGCTATCGATGTTTTTATTACAAGCAAAAGAACTAGATGGAAAACTTTAGGCCATTTTTTCCCTTCTACTTGAAAAACTAACTTATATCATCATAATTTGTATATTTGAACATATATAGGTGATTGAACGGAAGCCCTTTCGGGGGACCTTTTAGACCGACTTACTCCGAGTAGATTGACTGAATGCTTTAACCTTGCTAGTTCGATGATATAATTGACAAGGGCATGAATCAAACGAGAGATGAGAGTTGTTGAACAAAAGAACATTTAGTTCTTGCCATAATAAGAGTAGCTAGGGTAATGGCTTAATGACGGCGGCGATGTGGTGGCCAACCACACTGGCTTGTTGGCGTCATCAACTACGTACCCAGACATTTATATGAGAGGTGAACTTTGGTACGTACCCAGCATCATTCGTGCAAGAGGAAACGTGACGAAATTGGATGTTACAAATTGACTTTCACACTTTAAGTGTGAAAATATTTGACATTTGTTCACAATTTTAAGTGTGAATATTTTGTTTATAAATTTATAAGTATGAAAAAAATATGATTTTAAAATTTCTTCACACTTTTAAATGTGAACTTTTTTTTACACATTTTTAAATGTTATCAAGTTAACAAATATTTCTTCACAATTTTAAATTTTTAAAAATATGAAAAAATAAGTGTAAACAAATGATATTTTTGTTGTTTTACTGTACATACAATATACAACTTAAACAGTGAATACAAATAATTACAAAATGTGACTAAATCAAACACATTTTTATCATTTATATGAGAAGTGAACTTTGAATCCATTTTCTATCCATCCAATCTAATATCCAATCCTGAATGAGACAATGGGGCCGTATTTGCAAGCGGGGCTGGCAAAGGCGAATTCCGGCACACAGGACAAGTAGGATGAACCCTCAACCATGTGTCTATACACGTACGATGAAACAAGTGATCACATTTTGGCAATAACCGGACAACATCAACAGGTTTATAATCCGCCAAACAAATAGAGCAACCCGAGCCATGGGTGTCATGACTATCATTAACACCCTTATGAGGCATCATATCGTCCGAGTAAACATAGGATGGGAAAGTCATGAGAACGTCCTCATCAAGGCCTTCTGAGAGTCTCATAGGTTGTTGGTCCTCATCGTCATCTTCAGGATCAGGTGGCAATCCAAACCTTATGTTGCGCCTGCACTTGTAAGAAACGTAAAAAACGATTAAAATGAGGACGATAAGGGCGAAAGAGACCCCGAGGACGTAAATGTTGCTTCCTTGTTTTATTCCGGGGTGGTCGTACGAATCTCCGGAGTCTGTTGGGTTGTTGCTCATATTGTATTAGGATGGAGAGTTGTTCACCTGGCCGGGTTTATTGTCCAATTTATATGCCAATACAAATGCATATATGGCAAATTGCAGATAATGACGATTCATGGGTACTGCTTAATTAGATAAATGGCAAATTGCATATAATGACGATTCATTTAAGTATTATTGTTGTTGTTTAAGTCTTTGTGTTTTGCTTAGTTTATGGAAAATGCATTTGACATGCTATATATATTTATACAGCCTTGTATTTAAAATCATACTAGATTAGGTACCGTGTTAACACACGGGCACCTTAAAATAATTATCGTACAAGTATGTTTCATATTTAGTTAACATTGTATAATTAAAAAAAAAAATTTTGTTTAAAAGTATTGATTAGAAAAAGACATAAAATAAGTTATAGCATGAAGTAACGAAGTAATAAAAATAAACATAATTAAATAACATGTTTTAAAAATTTGTTATTTTAATAATAAGAAAAAATAAATAATAAATTTTATGGACAAACTATGTTTCTAAAATATACAAATATATATATACTATCGATTGATAAGATTAGTTTCAAATCATTAGGTATTTCTAATTGCTTTTATTTCTTTGAAATACATGACAAAATTGAAAGTTGTGATTTAAGTAACTATTTTAAAACCAAAATATAAAAAGATTGAATTAAATGAGTGTTGAATAAAATTAAAGGACCTAATTACAATTAAAATTAAAATTAATAGTCTAATTAGATGCCATGTAATCAATTGGAAAAAAAGGTTGTTTCCTTTAATAGTGGGAGAGATTGAGTGATTAACCAGCTCATTAGTTGATTTAATAGTAATTATGACGTTTCTAAGGGGAAGACTATGTAGAAAATATAATTTTGATAATTATACCTCAATCGCAAACGAATATGGCAGATGACTGACACGGGTTAAACCAATTACTTATTTGTGACCCATTTTCCCACTCATGACCATCTGTGACCCACCTACCACACCTGTAATGATTAAATACCTCAATCGTGACCATCCGTGAAAATTTGTTTATTTTTCAAAATTGATTTTAGTACACACGTCAATATCTAAAACTATACAATGTAAAAAGTGTACCAACTACAAAAAATAAACGAATCGCATGCAAAGTGTCTGAAGAGTTAGGAAGGAGTTAATAATGAATGAACGATTAAATCGTAAAAAAAAATTTTAAAAATAAGAAAATTGGTTTGTCAACTAAGAATGTCATGTAAGATTAAATGAAATGAGTGTATATACAAATGACATTTAATTTAAATATAAATAAACACTATTTATCTAACAATTTTATAAATAAGCAAAAATCTTACTTGTCATTTAAATGAAAGTGCCACATAAGCTCTTTCATATTCTCTCTTAGTTATATACTAGATTTAGTCCGTATCAAATATATACGGGAAGTTAACAACATTTTTAAAATAAAATAAATTATTAAATAAATACAAACTTAAAAAACCTTATAAATTAAAATTCAAAAATATAAGTAAAAACAAACTGGTAGACCTGTTTGAATAATATAAATGTCATATATGGTAATTTAGTTCTCTATGTAACAAATTAAACCTTTATGCAGTTGGCGGATTATAAAATATTAATTAATAAATATATGTGGATGTTTGTTTTAATATAGGTGTTAACAAATATTTTTGATATACCGGGTAATATAGTTTGTATTTTTTAAGATGTGGATATAAATTATTATGTGGATTGCATTATTATCATGAATTGAAACATAGATAAGTTTTAGAATTTTTTTTATGAAGGTATATTTTTAATAATTAATTATTAATAATCATGAATAGTTAAAAATTGTTGATTATATTTAAATTAAGTATTTGGTAAGATTTTTTTTTTTTATGAAAAGCTAAAAAGTATAAATTAATGATAGAAAACAAAAAAAGTGTAAACTAATGAGACTTTTTCTATAATTATTAATCAAATTAATAATTAAAATAACTTTTTTTTTAAATACAATAATTTAATTAGTCACATGTTTAATAACTTAATTTAGAGAAATTGAGAGTTGTGATTGGTCAATTGAGGTTGAGAGTTGTGATTGGTCAATTGAGGTTAGGTCAGTTGTCTTTTAGTATATATTAAGATTAAGATTAAGATTAAGA